>PVKA01006400.1:0-83894 GCA_004027165.1 Ctenomys sociabilis
GAGCACCTGGCCCAGCGTTTTTACTGGAATGCATGGTCATGAGGTTTCAAGTAAAATGAAAGAAAAAAAAAATGGAATTCCTCAGATTTATCAGCATCTCCAACCCCTGACTATGCTCACAAATATACATGTACACACACACACACACATCTATAGATATAGGTATAGGTACAGAAAAAGATAGATAGATAGATAGATAGATAGATAGATAGATAGATAGATAGATATAGAGATAGAGAGAGAGAGAGAGAGAGAGATAGAGAGAGAGAGAGAGACAGAGACAGAGACAGAGACAGAGACAGAGACAGAGACAGAGACAGAGACAGAGATAGAGATATATACACAGCCTATCTCTGAGAAAAACGGGCCCTTTCCTCCAAAGCCAATCCATTGCCCCGCCCAGGGTGAGCCAATCCCTAGACCCTGTAAGCTACCTTCCAGTGAACAATTTTTCACATACAGGCCAGCCAGTCCAGAGCCTGCTGTGGCTAAGTACTCCCAGACACTGTTCACCTGTCTTAGTTACCCACTGACCACATGCTAGACAACCAGGGACAGTTCCTGTAGCCATAGCCTACTGAAGTGATTCAAGCTAGCTATTCCTCAGCCTATGTGCCCTACTCTGCCTCTTTTCTTCCGACAAGAAACACAAAAAGTCCATGTTATGTCTAAGATGTTTGATATTCAGACAGATGGTGAGGTTAAGCTCAACTGCCTACATTGTAGGGTATTAATAATGAGATTTTCTTCTGGAGAGTTAACAACTTAAGTTTGCAGGCCAAAAATTAAAGAGCTGCAAGGACACCCAACATTTTGGCCCTAGCCTTTCCAGGTGAGTGAAGACTCAAGACATAGGAGAACCTATACTGTAACATCATGTAACTCAGTTGTGTCCCTAATTTTCTGACCAAGGAGATTATGGGGCCACAGAGGATAGTGACTGATGAGGTAGAGTGTGTGCTTCAGGAGAGTCACATGGAGAGAAAACATTCTCTCAGGCTTTCACAGAGAGCAAATTGGTCAGGCAATGGTCGTGACTCATCCACATGGCTGACACTGGCAAAGGATCTACAAAGTGTGGTACAGGGTTTCAGGTTAAATCCTGAGGGGATTTGACTGACCTTATCAGATACAGAAGTTACATTTCTTGTTATATAGGTCTTGCTTTATCTTTGTCTTAACCATCTAGCAGAAAGATATAAAAAGTAAAGCCATATTAATAGGCTGAGCCATAAAAGACTCAAGTCAACAACTTCTGACATTGCCAGTCTTATGGAAAACCCACTACTATTATGGACTACTGGACCATATTGAAATATTCTGCTGAATTCACACACCTACTACACTTAAATGACAATGGAATACCCATCTCTGACAAAACTAAACAAAAAAGAGGATACAAATGAAGGAGTATTTTGTATCTGTATATTCAAAATAGTTAGGATAGATATACAGCTACTTTCTCTTAATTCAATGAATAGAAAGATTTATACTAATAATGTTTGTGGACAGGATATCATGTCTGCATCTTGTATTATGAATAACCACTAAGACAACAATATGCAATGTATTAATTATTGAAACTGTCTTACTAATTGGCTTTGAAACTGTCTCACTGCTATTTATTTCCCAATAAAATTATTAAAAATAAATAAAAATAAGTCAAAAAATAAACACAAAAAGGCTCTCACCCATAGTCCTCCTGACTGATCCTGGTTTACCCCATCGGTTCCTTCCTTTTGGAAATCTGATTAGTAAACTATCTTTTCAACTATAACTATTTGTTCTTACTGTATTCTAGATCATCTGTTGGGTCTGTGTTTCCAAACCACACCATGCCCTACCTCTACCAGAGTAGAGTATCTTTTTTTGGTACGTATTTTACCCTCTCTTTGCACTAATCCTTTTCTGTCCTATTCAAGTTGCCTTTATGATGGCTTGTATCTCTAGTAGAAAGCCTATGTGATAAAGGATTGATCCTTGAGACGCAATGAAAACTTTAGGAGGTCTATTTGGGGTGCACCTTTGGAAAATATAGTGAGATCCAGCCTGCACCCATCTTTCGTTTCCTGGTCACCATGGTATAAGCAGCTCTGCCCTGACACAGGCTCCCTGTCATAACGTGCCACCTCACCATGGGCCAAAGTGACAGGGCCAAGTAACCATGACTGAAAATATGAGGCAAAATTACATCTTTCTGTCTTTTAAATTGATCATTTGAGATATTTTGTCATGGTAAAAGAAATCTGATTTAACCCACCCCTATACGATAAGAGCAGTTAGGCCTCATCAAGTTGCTCAAAGGCTCCTGCATGCTCTGTCTCTTTCTCCACTCAATCATCTTGCCCCTCCAGTCTCCACTGTGCCTGAACTACCTTGCCTGACTACAGCAGTGGATATGCCCCCATCTTGTTGGACCACTCCATGTCGGACCCCCTCGTCCCCTCTGCTCTCTGTGTTCGTCCGCTGACTGCTCCATCCCAGTGCCCACCACTCTGACCACTTCTGTAGTTAGACCATCTCTCTGTGCCTCCCAGTATTGTCACTGCTGCTCAGGACTGTTTCTTTAGCACTCACTCCACTCAAGTGACCATAGACAATTTAAAGAATTCGACGAAAGCTAAGACTTTCTCCATACAATGATACACTAACTCCCCTCTAAAAAATTTTGGCATTCCTACCACAGGACCCATCAGCCCTCAAAGCCCAGCCCTTGGACTTCAGGAGAACCAAGAGCATTTGATCAGTGCTTGTGCTGACTCCTGCTCCTCTTTCAGTCTCCAGGTCTGATCATCCTTCACTCTCCTGGACAGCATCTCCTAGATGCTCCACAAGCATCTAAGTTCAGAATGTACAAAGGTATACGGCCTCCCTACAAAACCTACTGACTTTCTGGAATTTCCCTCATAATAGTGCCATTGTTACTGTCCACCCCAGGTAGACACCTAGAGTTTTTGTCAAGCCTTTTCCTCAGTGCCCATGGCCAGCCAATCCCCCAACCCAAGGCCACTCCATGCACAGGCTCAAGCACTTGTTATTGCCCACCTGGACTACTGCTAGTCTTCATCCTTCTAGCAACCCACACTGTCAAGAGAGCCATCATTCAGGGCTGGGGAGATGGCTCAGTGTAATAAGCCCTTCCCTGGCAAGTGCAATGGCCTGAGTTCAATCCCCGGTTCCACCAGAGAGAAAGAGAGAGAGACAAACAGAGAGAGAGATAGAGAGAGAGAGAGCCATCATTCGAGCATGACCACTACTGGAAATCTCTGTGTTCCTCCCACTCTACAGCATTATTTTTCAAACTGAGTCCCACCCACAAAGATTGGTACCTCTGCTTTGATTTTTTGCAGGATCTGCCATTATTTGGACTTTTCTCCCCTACTCCACCAGCCTGGCCCACGTCCCTGGCTTTGCCATTTTCTTGCTGAATGGCCTTGAGAAAGGCATTTACCTCTTTGATCTTTATTTTCTCCACCTGAATATGAGGATAATAATTTCCTATGTGGTCCCAACAATTAAACACGATATGGACTACACAGTGATTACCTTAGCGCCTGTGACAGTATGTCATTACCAGTACTACTGCTGGCCTGGCTATCTCAAGAACCATTTTCTCTGTGATGCCTTTCCTAACATCTCTGAATTCCCCACAAAATGTTAGGATATATTTTTCTTCATGCTTCTGTTATATAGTATATGCATCTCAATTACAGAGAAATCATATAACATCATTCTTTCTCTTTTTCCCAATGACCTTAAGGAAGTTCAAGACTATTTTTATCTTGGCTTCTGACACATAGTAAATGTTGAATAAATTACTTAAATCAGATTTAGTCCAAGAACAAATTAATCAAATAAATGACACCTCATGAAAATATCCATTGATAGATCTGAAAAATATTTATTAAGTACCAAACACTCCAACCTCTTGTTAGGATCTGGGGCTATAGCAGTGAATAAAATAAACACCTCCCTAGTCCAATAGCATTTTCAATTCCCCAGAGGAGATGGATGACTAAAAGCAACTACAATAAAGTGGTGAAGTGTGTTTGGGGTGGTAGAAGGAGTCCCATCTTGCTAGAGCATCAAAGGGGAGGCAGGGGAGGCAGGCAGTGAAGAGAGACAAGGGTGGGGTGGGGGGAACAAAGCCAGGGTAGGAAAGGGCCTTGTGAGTCTTGCTAATGAATTTGGACTTCAGGCTACAAGCAGTGGAGAACCACTGAAAGTGTATTAGCAGCAACCCTGCTGGCTTAGCAAAAAAAGAATGATTGTCAATTGTTATTGAAAGCTAGTATGGTCAAGTGGCTTTAGGTGGGGACAAAATTCAGGGTTCAGTTCAAGTCATGGGGACCTGGCTCATGCATCTCAGCTCAGTACTCTTCTTTCCAAGACCTGGTTTCTCTCTTCAACTCCACATGGAGGCTACATCTATTCCAGCCTCATATCCTCCAGGTTCACGATCAACAAATCCTCTTGCAGTTAATTCATGTTAAATCCCTGGGTCTGGCTTGGTTTGAATGACCCATCTCTGAAAAGCACCGTGAACAGGACAGTGAAATGAGATGGCTTATTTAAGATGACATGACATGTTACAACTCAGCCCCAGGAAATGGAATGAGACTGAAGGGTAAGGGAGGTGGCATCCCCTAAAGGAAATGCAGAGCTTTGGCACCAATAGAATACTGAATGGGAGCTGTGCATCAAGAAAAATCCAAGGGAAAACAAAAAAGCTAGTACAGAAAGTTTTTGGCAAGGAGCAACTTAGTGATTAGATTTGTAATTAAAAACAAACCATCAAACAGTCCCATGTGTGGTGACAATGTGAGAAGAGAGGGAGTGGGGAGACACTGAAATCAGGGGGAGCTGTAAACAGACAAGGAATGCACCAGTTGAGGAAACACTGGCTGCTCCTGTGTAGAAGGAGCAGTAGGTTAAAGAGAAGGGAAGATTAGAAACTGGACTAATAAGAACTCACTGAGCACAGAGATCTGAGCCAGGAGGATCACAGGAGCAGCCTTGGCTGAAGGGAGGAAAGACAAGTTCTGTTTGGATAACAGGAATTTGAGGGGCTACAGGACCCACAGACAGAAAGATCCAGAAGTTACTTATGTAAATGAGCCTGGAGCTTGGGAGGTGACCTGGGGATACAGATTTGAAGGTCACCAGCACATACAGGACTACTAAAGCTGTGCACATGTGCAGCCTCCAAAGCATGGAGGACTCATGCAGAGCTACAAGCACCGGCGCTAGGAGGTCAGTATAGGAAGAGGAGCCTAAAAGCAGAAGAAAGGGGGAAAACAGGACAAATAGCAAAAATGAGTTGTGGTCCCAAAGGAAAGAGGGAGATGCAGGAGGAGGCTACAGTTCATGCACATGGCTTATCTTCCAAGAGGCTCTCACACCCTGGAGAAGTTCCAGTGAGGAGGTGGTAAGTTGAGGAGAGAACAATTAGCACTTGTGACAGAATTTAACTCCTGGTGTTGAAACATACGGCCACGGGGTAAGAGAGGTGAGTGGTGTGTCTGTGTCTGAGGCAGATGAGGACTCTGAATTCACAAGCAGGACCATTCACTCCACCACAATTGAGGAGTATTGTAAAAGGTATGCAGGCCCTATAAAAATACCAGGAAAGAGGCAGGTTTCTGGCGGCCTGCTCGGGTCCCCCTTCTGTCCCTCTCCGACAGAAACTTTTCTTTCCAACGAAGCTTTGCCTTCAACTTCTGTTTGTTCCTAGAGTTCATTCTTCAGTTTTAGAGAACACGAGTTCATCCAGATGAGGTCCGGAGTCTTACTTCCCTCTATCATTTGGAGGTCATCCACAGAGATCATTGGATGGAGTACAGGGTCTACAGGGTCTCACTGTGCACTCTCCTAAGCGCTGGGATTACAGGCATGTGCCACCACACCCAGTCTCATTTGCTGTCTCAGTGCATGGCAAGAGTCAGGCCATGCAGCAGGCCAGATTGCTGTGTTAGTTGATACATTGTGTCAACTTGGCTGAATCAGCTCCCTGCAGTTCTCAGTGTGGGGGCTCAGCCCTGGTGGTGGGCGGGGCCCAGGAATGGAGAAACGCTTCCGGCGACCCTGCCCAGATTCCTGCCGTCCTACTCCACTTCCATTGACAAGTCCCAGTCTTAAAAGGAGCTTGACCTTTGCAGCCATACCACTTTGGAGGAGCTCCGATCTCTGTGAACTGCTGTTATTTGCCTTGGGGCCAGTGGAATATGGACGGAACAGCAACTAACCCCACAGAGAAAGTTCTACTGATTTTCTGCTACCAGTGCTGGCCTGGCATCAGACTTCTCATCACTATTGTTTGCTGAAACACAACAGCACACTATTTACAATTCTGACAAGCGTAGCTTTCAACCCAGAATTCTGTTCTATTACTTCAGTATTCATGGAACTTTTGTTCTTCAGACACAGTTATAATCGCTGTTCTGTTGGATGCAATATTTGGACCTTCTCACAGGTAGTTCTCACAACTGGGCGTGCTCTTTTGTTTTTTCCTTGAACCTGAACACCTGTTGGACTGCGGGGCTGCCCAGGGCTTTCCCAGCCTGCTAATGCCTGGAGACCTGTATTCCAACCAGTGTCAGAAAACATCACTGCCATAGTCACAAGAGTCATTCAGCAGCTTCTCTCCACTGTCTGTGGCTCAAGCATCTATCATCCATGTCCCTGAAGCTGGGGAGCCTTGCTGCCCTTCCAGGATGTGGTAGTCTAATGTTCTTCCCAGACAGGAGAAAAGCAAAAGGCATCCATGTCTTGTTTTAGGGGTGGTCTTGCTGTGTGTCCCAGACTGGCCTCAAACTCCTGCGCAAAGCTGATCCTCCTGCCTCAGCCTCTGCAGTAGCTAGGACAAGAGATGCACACTGCGGTAAGCTACAAGAAGGAAATGCTACACAAAGTAGACAGCAAAGGGCTTCTCGCTAGGGGTAGAGAGGTGTGCAAAGCCTGCTATTTCCTCAGCTCAGGAAAATTTGTTGGGAGCCGCAGGCAGGAAGAACCAGGGATTGAACCCTTGAGCATGCCAGGGAAGCACTTATTCCACTGAGCTATCTCCCTGGCATTCACCAATCATTTTAGCAAAATTTTCATGGCCACCATAAGAGAAAGTGCCTGGCCAAGGAACACCATGGCCAGCTAATTCTTGAAATGTCCAAAATTTATTAACACAATTCAAGGTGTCTTGAGGTTGGTTCATCGATCAGCAGCCCATCATTTCGAGATGATGCTACACACTGATGTCACTATCGCTCTGCATCCGAGAGGTGGGGACGCTCACCACCACCACCTGGGAGAAGGCAGAGAAGAGTTCTCCACTGATCTGCAGACCCAGGTTTCCTGGTTCAACTGTTAGCAACACCTTGCCCATCACCACAGCCCCAAAGTCCAGTTCCTTTTCATAACATTTGGCCTTAAAAGCTCATAGTGATACAAGTTAGGTGAAATTCCCAACCTGGTCTGGATGAGTTCGTGTTCTATAAAACCAGAAAATGAATTTTAGGAACAAGTGGAGGTTGGAGGTAAAAACTTTGTTGGAAAGAAAAGCTTCCAAAACAAATAAGGAGAGGGGACAGAAGGGGGACCTGAGCGGGTTGCCCAGGAAGCTCTCTTTCAGGTTATTTTTATAGGGCAAACCATGTGGGGCTAGAAGTGAGAGGGGTCTCACTTAGGTGGACGCAAGGTGGGACAAAACTATGGCCAACCGATGGTATTACTAGCACCACAGTTCAGGTAAAA
This sequence comes from Ctenomys sociabilis, assembly GCA_004027165.1. Lineage (NCBI taxonomy): Eukaryota > Metazoa > Chordata > Mammalia > Rodentia > Ctenomyidae > Ctenomys > Ctenomys sociabilis. The sequence continues at coordinate 7,747 of PVKA01006400.1, forward strand.
TTGACTAGGCCCAGGACCAAATAGGGAAATGAGTCACATAGCAAGTGGGCATGAATGTAAAATAGGACCTTATCTGGGGACCTTCAAACAATGATTCTTCCTGGCTAACGAGCAATCCTGGATGCCAACCTTTAGAGAGGTTAGCATTTGTTTGATCTTTAGGTCTGGCTCACAGCAGAAGCATCTCCCCCAGTGAGGTGTCTGGTCTTTGTTATCTTCTTCGAGGGCCTGACCCTATCTGACTGCCTATAATATTTCTATCTAACTCTGGCTGCCTGCAAAAATAGGATCTCTTTTTGGGGGTAATCTCTGATGTGGCAATCTGTCAAAAACCACAGTTTGGCAGCCACAGAGCTGCATATCTTGAAAAAAAAAAAGTAAAAGGTATGCAATAATGTATCTTCAGTATCATAAAGCAGATCGAGTGTTTACAGTGATTCTGACCTCAACCCTGAGCAATCAACAACTGCTTTGAAAGTTGGTATGGTGATGCTTTCAACCAATCAGGTTGAAAGCCAGGCCTTCCAGCTTCTGACTTGTAGGCCAGAGTGTGTCCACTTTTCCTTCCCTCCCTGTGTGTCCACGATCTCCTGCCAGCTCCACAAGTCTTCCTTGCCCTGCTGGGTTCCTGGTGGGACCATTCTATTCTCATTAAGAAACCCACAGGACCTTTTTATTCTGTATCTTGATGCCTCAGGGTCCTTCTCAGTACAAAATTAATGCCTGCCAGTAGGGGATCCCTCTATCTGTCCACATTTGAACAGCATCTTCAGTAGTTTAACTCCTCTATTCACTGCCACCCCACCAGAACTGTCCCTCCCAAGAGTACAGTGATTTCTTGGAAGGCAGCCCAAAGGGCCTAGTTTCATTGGTCTGAGAATGGGAACTTCAGCCCTGTGAAACTGGTATTTATGAAAAGTAAAACATTTTAGTACTTAAATTCTGCTGGGCAGTGTGTGTGTGTGTGTGTGTGTGTATGTGTGTGTGTGCAGGGAATGCTATGCTTGGAAAGAACAGGGATGTCTGAAGCCAAACTCTAAACCATTAAGACTATTTCCAGTCCTCACTCAAAGGCTTCTCTACCTGCGGAATGTTCAAGCACCGCCAACACCAGCTTTCAAAGCAGATGGATATTTACTGCCCGCAAATGTCACGTTGACTTTGGAATGTTCTCACATGTGCTCTTGTGGCTTAATGAGCTCCTAATATTGTGATAATAATCATTTTCCATAAATATGCACAGTCAGCTTTTAAAAGTGTCACATGGGTAATTATTAGCCCGGGTGCTAATTGCTTAGGGAAAATATTTACTTGCATGTGAAATGGAACCTGTGTTTGTTTTGTTAAATGCACCGCCTTGCAGCAAGCCCAGGGCAATTACTAGCCTGATTTAAAGGGATTCCAATGCCAGGCAACCAGGATGGAGAGATGAGTGTCTTCCAGTTATCCCAGGCCTTAACCAGCTTCAAAGCCTCATTCACACAGCTTGTGAAAGGCCCACACTTTTCCTTTTCCTCTTTCCCAGGCTGGAGTCTGGAGTTAGAAGTCTCCATCTTATATATACAACCAACTCTTGACTGCTTTCCTGCCTTGCTTGCTTGGGGCTTATGAGCTCAATTAAAATGACACATCTACCCCTGTCCACTGAAGTCTGTGATAGGCAAGGACAGGGTAACTTGTGTTCACCTGTGCTGAGGAAATCACTCAAAGATGACTGTCTAGGGAGGTTTCCCTGCTCCAGAAGAGCAATGAATTTTAAAGAACACCAAAAGCACTCATGTACTTGCAAATGTGCACAGGTGGTCCTTCCAAATTATTCTAGACTTTATTATTTTTTTTCTGGACTTTAGATGTCTGCATTTTGGCAGGTTCCAAGAGGTCTGAATTATTAGTTTAGTTGAACTCATACAGATACAGTTGAAAGTAATGCTGTCACATTGTTCTTCAAATGTATTTTCCAGAGCCAGTGAGATATATACTCATTTCCTTGCCCTCTTGAGATCTCCCTGAAACTGAACAACAGAGAAATATTTTACAGATGAACCTATAACAACAAAGAATTTAAGGGTGGTGTGGGGGCAGAGTGACATGTGAGAAGGTCCACTAGGTTTCTAGGCAATATGAAGTGGACGGAGATATGAAGTGGACGGAGCACGTTGATGGAAGAAAAGAAGTGAGAAACCTATAGTCACAAGGCACTGCACAGATGCTGTAGAAGCAAAGATAGCCTTGAAAGACTTCCTGCTCCCCAGTGTCTTTCTTTCTGAATGTGTCTATAGGAAAGAGAAGTAGGGTTAAGAATGAAGATTAATTGAAGATCTATATAAAGGATAACAAGTCATCTGGCACCATTTTCCCTGTATCTTCTCCTACCTCCATCTCAACTCCCAAGGGTAAGTAGCTTAGCAAACATCTTTATACTCATTAAAAAAAATAACACCTTTTCCCTACAGGCACTGGATGATCTGACCAGAGAATTCCAAGATTTCTGGCACACCTCTCAGGTCCACAGGACAAGAGGTTTCCACCATTGTGTGAGTGAGAGGATGAGGGTGACGTGATAGATATGTTCCCGCACATGTACTTTAAGTCAGAATGGGCCATTAAAGAAGACACACAAGGGTATTCCACATGACACTTCCCACTCGAGGACAGTACGTCAAGTAGGGGAAACCCTTACCAGGCTTCCTCTGTCATGTGAATGTATTGCAGAGCAGCGTCAGCAACTCAGAGGAGGGAAAAACAGATTCCCTGTGAAAACCAAGAGAATTCAGGAGAGTTCTGACTTTTTCAGATGAAGTTATCAGGAAGATCTGAGGGCATGTTCAATCAGTTTAATAATAAGAAAGCACTAGGGGAAAGAAATGCTTAATTTTTCAAATTTTGGACCTATTTTCATGCTTATATCTGATAATCTGAACAACTACTTTGAAGATAACAATATGCTATATAACAACTATTATTGATTTTCTATCATCTTGTTTTGAAATTATGTATTATGTTTAGTGTGTTTTATTTTTATTATTGTTAAGGTTTTTTAAAAAGGAATTCATAATACAAACAGCAGGAAACCCCTCCCCCCCCCAAAAAAAAGAAGGAGTTCTTTAAAAAGAAAACGATGTCATTTGAAATTCACTAACAGAAAGGTTGAGGAAATTTCTCTGAAATTTAAGTTTGCAAAAAAACTATAAAGATAGAAAATATGAATTCTATTTTTATCATTATAGAATGTGCTACAGAATAAGCTATGAGACACATAAGAACATAAGAATTCCAATATTTGAGCATTAGATATCCCAGAAAGACAAACCAGAGAATATGAAGGAGAGGGAATTATCAAAGATATAATACAAGACAATTTCCTAGTACTTAGGGAGTACATTTGTGTTCCAAATACAGGCTCTATACAATAAATAAAAGGAATACTCAAATGTCTCTATGGGCTGAGGAACAGCAGAATGCTACAAGAAAATGCTGATGGAACATTTTTCAGAGCCTGGTTTTATACACAAACACCAATTCATAGTGAGATTGGAATGAAGACATTTTCAAACATGCAAAATTTAGAGGCCTTTAAAACATCTTTCTAAACATTCCTAGAGAAGGGAACAAAATAGTTTGAAGCATATTTCAACAAATGATGAAATAAACCCACATAGAGAAAAATGTGAATTCCTATAAGAGATGATTGGAACTCCCTAGATGGCAGCCTAACCACAGCTAAGAGAACAACAAATTTCAGGTAAGAACAAGGATATGCTCCTGGGAAGAGACTAAGAATTGTGGACAATGGAGTATATACCATAAACTGTATAGTTAAAAGGCAGGAGGATTGTTGTGAGTTCGAGACCAGCCTAAGCTACAAAGTGAGCTTAAGGCCAGCCTGAACTGCGTAGTGAGACCCTGTCTCAAAAAGACAAAAGAAAAAAAAAAAAAAAGCACAGCAATTGAAGATCTGATAAAACTGTATTTTACAAGAAAATAAAAGTCATTAGAATGGGGGCCGTCAGAGGAAGCTGTAAAAGAAAAACAATGTTCCAGTTAGAGTAAGCAGACATTTAATGTTGTAATGAAAAATATACATGACCTTGATGCCAGGCAGGAAAAACGTAACCTTGGGCTCTCCTTTCCCAGGAGAGTGTATGGGCACAATGACGTACACATTGTCTTCCACTTTAGATCAGGAATCACCTGCACAAAGGGCTCAGCTGAATATGTGGACAGGATGGAAATGCTAACAATCCTGATTATGTGTGTCAACCAGGTAGCCTAACCAGCCAGTTAAACACTACTAACATCTTAGTGACTTATCATCGTAAGGGTTGACTTTTTGCCTATATCATAGTAAGATAGAAAAATGGTAATGAGGAAGTACAGAATAGTTACACTTCATAAAGCAAACCAGACCCAAGGTCCTTCCATTCAGTAACAGCGTGATTGTTAGGCCACTAGGTCTACTCATATGTTTGTGAAGATTAGAAGAGACTCTATGGAATTCTACAGGGGACATTTCAGAGGTCCAGCCTAGAAAGCACATACATCCCTACACTCCCTCAGGCAGATGCAGTTACATGGCCTGAACTAGCTGCTGGACTCAGCTGTGTGACCAGGAAGGAAAGAAAACAAGGATTTCATCTCACTCTGCCTTATGATGCAGAAGTAAAAATACCAGAAAGAATGGAGGAAAGAGCAGAAAACCTAACATCTGCAACTTATCCAATGCATAGTAAGAAACAATGCACCTCAAAACACAAGGACATGGCATTCAACTCTGTACTACTTAAAGTTATAAATACGTCCAGCACTAGGACCAAAAATGTCTTTTAATTTTAAAGATCTGTCAAGGTGGCCCTGTTATGGGCTGCCTTATGTTGAAATTCTCACTCCTAGTTACTGTGAATATGACCTTATTTGAAAATGAGGCCTCTTTCAGATATAGTCAAGATAAGATTAGATTATTAATGTGGACCCTAATCCAACAAAACAAAAAGAGAAGACAGACACACAGGAGAAGATACCCCAATGACAGAAGCAAAGACTGCAGCAATGCGTCAGCAACCCAGAGATTGTTAAGGATTGCCAGCAAAAACCAGAAGCTCAGAGAGACATGAAGGTTTGTTCTGTGTCAATCCTTGAAGGTTTGGCCTGACTGTCACCCTGATTTCAGACTTCTAGTCTGCAGAACTGTGAGGCAATACATTTGTGTTCTTTGAAGCTACCCAATATGTGTCCTTTCTCACAGCAACCCAAGAATGTGAATACAATTCCATCTTCACCTGCTGCTCAGAACTGGAGTTGACTTGATAAAAACAGAAACCATAAAATCTTCTGGGTTGGATGGAGCAGGAATGGGTCTTGGAAAGAAGATATTAGAAAAATTAAAAAAAGAAAATATTAGATAGGAAAGCAATGGCCAACCATGAAGGCCGGGTTAGTTAATTTTATGTGTCAACTGGTGAGATTAGCACGTGATTCCGAAGGAAGTAAAGAAGATCTCACTAGTATGGCTGGCATCACTCTATCATTTGAGAGTTCAAGTAGATGGAAAGACAAAGGAGGGGCAAATCTTCCCTCTTGGCTCAAACTGGGTCATCCGTCTTCTCCTGGATTTAGCTATCATTGCTCCTGAGTGCTGGGACTTCACACTCAGGTTAGAACTTAGACCATTGCTCTTCCTAGATCTGGGGCCTTTGGATTTGCTCTGAAACCATGTCTTTGGCTTCCATGGACCTCCAGATTGCAGAAAGCAGATTATAGGACTTCGCAGCTTTCATTATTAGATGAGTCAGTTGTTCATAATATATCTCTTTGAAATATATGATACTTGCATACCTATATCTATAGATATTTATATTACCTGTTCTGATTAACACAAAGGAATTTGAATGTTATCCCCACTGAAGTGCCACCAGGAGGTTCTTCCTCAGGCAGGCCTGGCTCACTCCTCGGACCTGCCTGCTTCTGTATGACCAAGTGAGTGTCCCCATTCAGTCCTAACATTAAGGACTTAAAGAGACAAGAGTTGACTCTTTTTCTGGCATTCAACAGCCAGCATTGAAAACTTCTAGAAAATAGAGGAGCCCCAGGGAAATCTAATAACAGCCCTACTTAAGAGCACACGACAATTATTACCTCCAACTGTGAGGGAGGCTGAGTAATTAAAAAGGGTTCTTTATTTTGATTAAAAAGATTCCTTTTAGTGTTTCTGAATCTTTAGTGAAAGCCCAGAACTCTATTTTTAGACACAAAACAAGATACGTGGCCGGGAGAGGGGGGTAATTTAAAACATGGGAGTGTGAGCGTTTGTAACCTGAAAAATGAGCACACGCCCCCAGTGGTCCCCAAGTTGAGCCCATCACCACCCAGTGGCATTCAGGAGACACAGTAGTGTGGAAGCCCCCACTCTGCCGCCTGGATTAATAGGAGGCCCAAATTAATTGGTTTTAATCACTATAAATTTTCTTCCCAATAAAATTTCAAGAATTTCCAATCATGCTGATTTATATGTGTAATTAGAAATCCATTCACAGATGTCACACTGCTAGGTGGTGGGTAGTATAAGCCCCAGTTTAACTCCAGCTTGAGGCTTGAACAATGAAAAGAGTTGCAGGAGATCAGGGCAGGAGGCTGGGGCAGGAAGCATGCCCTCATCCATGGAAAGAGTCCAATCCCATGTGACATGAGGTCTGCTGGCCACAACAGAAGCACCGATTTTGTGTCCTTGAGTCCTCAGCCCCTTCCTGCTACAGAAACCCCCCGCCTGGAGAGGAGCAGACCCAACAGGCTTTGCATGTACTATGGCAGCCTGACCAAATAAATATGCCACAGTAGCTGGCTTCCCTCCTGTCCAAGGAGCGATGAGCCTGACACTGGGAGGCTGGCGCACTGCCAGGCAGCCATCAGCACACCAGCGGCCCACTTCCACTAGGCAGATTAGTCACCGGTGACACCACCTGCATATTAGCAATCCAGTTGCCAAGGACAAGCTGCCTGGACTCGCTCCTCCTCCATGTTTCCCTTTCTCTACTGTTATACTCTGTCAAAATTGGACCACTACAGTAGTGGGAAATAGTAACCACAAAGAAAGGGCCAGAAAGGCTGTATTACAGATCCTATAAGGATTTCAAGTCAGCAATGAAAAGCACCGTCCTTTTCCTACAGTGGCAAATGGAGACAGAAGAGTCTACTAATGAGCAAGATACAACAAGGGTTTGATGCTAGGACTCAAGTGGTATGAAGACTAGACAGATGGGAGCCAGGCATGATGGTGCATGTCTGTCATTCCAGTACTCAGATGGCTGAGGCAGGAGGATCATCCACAAGTATGAGGCTAGCCTGAATTCAGACAGGTGGGCAGACTAGAAAGATGAGGAGGGGGGAAAAAAGGGAGACTCTAGGACCCTCAGTGGATGATCAGATGACAAGCCACTGGCACAGGTTGGATATCAGGTCCCTAGAATCTGCAGGAAAAACAGGCAGCATGTCAGATCCAGTGGAGGAATATATTATTTCAAAGTCCATGTAGCAAGGGCAAGAGAGCTCTAGAGATGAATCAAAGGGGGAAAGCCAAAAATCAGGGACACGCGCAAGCAACCAGGCTCTGATTGACACCAGCCACAAGCTAGGACAGAGCTTTCCCTGAGCCAAGTGCTCTTTGGGCTGGCTTTCCCAGCCTCCCATCCAGGACCTCACAGAGAGCACCAGAACAGAAACCAAGATGAGATGGCAGTGAGCAGGCGGTGCACCTGGGGCTCGGATACATGTCCAGCCCGGGGTTACCTGACCTCATCCACCTACGACAGCACACACTTCTGCCTTCCCACAGTCTCATAATCATCACACCACAACCACCATCGCTTTATCTCAAGGGGAACAGTTACAGAGGCAGAGTGAGGTGCAGAGTGGCTATGTTACCTGACTGGTCCACCCAGCTACTAACACAAGGCAAGTAGAAGAAAATGAACATTATTTAGCGCCCACATTGTGCCAGGTGCTCTCTGTGAACTATTCATCCTATAAAGGAGGGGAAAAAAATGAGACTCAGATAAGTAAATATTAAATCATTTGCCTATGGTCATGCAAGGGGAGTAGTGGACCCAACATAGGGCCATATTTTTTGTACTTTTTATTATTATTTTTAAAGAATACAAAATAATGATAGAAGAAAACAGCATTATACATGATATAAGATTTCACTAAACAAAGTAATAGGAGTCCAACAACAGTTGCTGTATTACATGATGCTATGTGCAAATTAGTTTTTCAGATTACCAGATATAAAACAGTAGCTAAGAAGTTATGAGAAATTCAAGAGAGGAAAAAAAATCAGAGTAAAAACAAAAATTGTAAGCATTAACTGCTCCTTTCTTTCTTTTTTTAATATTTATATAATTAGAATTCTTAAAGGAGAAAGGAGTAGGCAATAAATTGGTGTCACCACTGTAGTCCTGAATTTAGGGTCCAGGAGAAGAGGTGGCGAAGAATGGTGGTATTGAGTGCATAAGAAGAGCTGTGAGACTAGGAATAGAACAAGGGAAGAAGATGCAAAGGCCTTTCATAGGGACCTGGACAATGTCAGGCTCTCGGAAGGCTACAGGATCAGGAAGCTAATAAGAATGCTCTCCTTGTATCAATTTTTAAATCAATTGAGAAATAAGACACAAGAGCCAGACAGAAGGAATGTAAAATAATGGCTGTTTAGAAACTGTTACTTGAGATTCCTGATCCTAGACTCCTGAAATAGACATATGGCTTCTCATCTCTAGAACAAGCAAGACCCACTTCTAGAAATTTGCTACATGGAAGAGCAGTTTAGACTGAGCCCACCAACAGAGAGGCAGAGCTGAAACAGAGGACTGAGCTATCCACTGAGATCTTTTACCTAATATTTTCAAAATGTTGGGCTCTCAGAATCTGTGGGCCCAGGTTGGAACTATCCAATGGTTCCCCTATGTCAAAATGAATAACTCGCTGACCAAATAGAAAAAGAGTACTGGTGATTCTGAGGTCAAACCTCCCGATCTGGCTAGATTAAAGTCTGCCTGCTATTCATAGACTTCCGGCTTCCTGGAGCCTCAGAAGCAGCCACCTGGACATCAGCACAACTGCCCCATAATACGCCCCACCCTCAAGAGCCCCACAAAGACAGACACATTCAGAATTATGCCAACAGTATCATATCTTGTTCTCAAAAGTGGTTAGTTTGTCTGTTCAGCCTGTCTCCCTCCACAAGAGAAGAAGATCATCTTTGCTTTGGCTTGATCCTTTAATGCGCCTGAAAGCTGTTGCTTTGGTCTAAAACAGACCCCAGGCCCAAGCAGGGACTAGGAGGAGAGGTCTTAATGGGGATTAGTGCCTGCCTGGGCAAAGCCAGAACAGGGTGCTGAGAGGAGATTTTAGATGTTGGACAATGTTTAAGGGCTTAAATGTTTGATAATGCAGGCTCAGTGGTGTTTATGCATGGGCCTCAGAAGCAATGCACCATCCGGGGTATAATGGATGCTGCAAGATTTGATTTTAGTAGTTTAAAAATATCCAAGTAGTCTGCAGGCTAATGGCCATTGGACAGACTCATTAGGATATCAATAATCATTCAGCATTCTGAAATCCTTTTAATGCACTGGGACAGCAAGGAGTGAGTAAAAGGCTGGGAGGAAGGTCAGAGGGGGACTTGTGGGGTCAGTTAAACAAGTGAAGACAATGAATGAAATCAGAGGCCTCCAAGGCCTGGTGCACTCTGCCACCACTGCTGCGTGGTTGAGTGGCTGGTTGGGCTACCTCATAAAGAACTGGGGAAAAGAAACTGAGGAGACGCCTAAAGAAGACTTGTCAGAGTGGCTACTTTCACTTAGGAATATGTATTCAAACTCCTTCCATATGTTTGCATGGCTTGATAGCGTATTTCTTTTTAGTACTGAGTAACACAACACTATCTCTCTGTATCACAGTTGACTTACTTTTACCCTCTGGAGGATATGTTGGTTGCATCTTAGTTCTGGCAATCACAAATAAAGCTTCTATAACCATTTAAGAAAAAAGAAAACTGCAGCCCCTTTTAGGCCCCTTGATAGCGGATGAACTGGACGCTACGTAAGCCTCACTGAAGGCAGCCCATTACCGGCAGCCCAGCTTGTGTCTTCTCCTCTCACCCCACTCATCACCTTCCCTGAGGAAGTAACTGCCTCCACATAGCTGGCTTCCTGTCTGTCACTCAGGTTTCCATCTCTGCCCAAGCACTCCCAGCTGTCTAGACCTGCCTGGTAATGGCCTCAAGAACACACACCTCTGCAGCCATAGCCACAGCTTAGAGGCCCCACCCCACCCAGCTGTGATTCCCTCCCGAGTAGCAGCACCTGCCACTTACAAACCTGTATTCTGACAGGTTTGGGGCTTGGGCTCGAGATGGCAGCTTCCCATCTCTCTGCTATTGCTTTGGCCACAGAAATCCTTGGACTATTGAGCAAAGCTCTGAGGCACTATTTACAGTAGTTGAGAAACACTTGAGATATACTATGTCCACCCTGAGTGCTAGCTATGACCATTATTTAGCTATCTGAATCAACAGTTTGTGGAAAGGGAAAGTTTAATGGGGGTGGGGGCAAGAGCTGCAAGAGCAATGAAATGCCTCCTGGTGTCCGGCTCGCAGGAGAAAGCCCGAGAGAAGGAGCAGACTGGGAACAATGTGGTATGGGTTGAGCTTGAAGAGGCCAAGACATTCAAGTGGTGGTTTCTGGAAGGAAATTTAAGGATCAAGCCTTTGCTATGGTCTGGGTTGCAAATACTAATTTGGAGGCCATTGGAACCTTGTGTGAGCTGTCACACTGGAGTCTTAGCCACTCAGCTGTGGTGCCTGGGAAAGCACATAGCTGGAGAAAACAAAGAAATGTAGAGGCTTCATGGGCAGTCAAAGACCACGTAAAAAGAATGAGACTCATCAAGGAAATGTGATGACAGCATCCAGTGGTTCCGAGAAAGTGTGGTCACAGCTGCTAGGAACCCTGGGTTGGCTCACCAGCAGCCATCTGCAGGAAATACAGCACAAGGCCACTGAAAACTCGCTGAAATGTAGAGAGGAGAAAAGGTCCAGGGCACTTCTCGGGGGTGAGGCATGTGAAGAAAGCCTAGAAGGCTGGTCTGGGGCAGGAGCAGAGGTCCCTCAGGTTCCCTGCAGGCAGTGACACTGCTTACTGGAGGAACTCTTGTCCTGATTCAGAACAAAGCAAACATCAACTGAGGACCCTGGTCCCCGCCGAGCCATTTCTGCCCTTTTCCACCTTCATGCCATTCTGGCCCTCACCGCTTGACAAATGTCACCCAGATATTTAGAGAACACCTGTTTGAGAGCGCACCAACCAGCCCTGCGTGGCTGTAAAACTTCTCCCAGAAGTCCTATGTGTTGATCGTAGGTTAACCCACTGATGGGTTCAGCAGCTAAATGTGGTGCTGAGGTGGGGCCTATTTACAGGGGGCCACGGGTTGGGGTCATGACTTGGAAAGGTGTGCTGGTGCCCAGGCCCCTTCCTGTATCTCTGCCTTCCAGCTGCTGTGTAAGGATCAGCTGCCTTCCCAGTGCTTGGAGCCAGCCAGCCACGGTCTGAAACTGCAAGCCAAAACCAACCTCGCCTCCTTTACATTGCCGGTGCTCTGCACTTGTCCCAGGGAAGTGAAAGGAGCTAAGAGCAGGGCAGCAGAGGCCTTCTGCATCTGGGCCTAAAGGTGTTCCATGAGGAGAAGAGGCCTCAGACTTAGGGATAAAGCCCCTCATGGCTACACAGTGGGGCTGGCATCAGTGAAGAGCTCAAGCAAGGTTGTAAGAGGGTGGAACCCACATGCCTAGAGGAGAGCAAGTGGAAGGTGTAAAGTGTGGAAGGTACAGAGGGGAGAGGGAGAGAGCATGGAATGACAAAAGCTAGTGAAAACCAGGAGTGGGGAGCATGCACAGAGGAGAAGGGAGACCAGGAAGGCACATGGTGTTAGCAGGAAGTGAGCAGATCAGCTATGAGGAATGACGGGGCCTCTGCTTTCTAGAGTAAGAAATCAGGCCTGGAGATTAGGTCCAGATCGCTGAAAGGTCAGCTCCTCCACTGGTTGGCTCCCGTGAGGCCGTTCATTCATTTCTTCATTCATTCACCAAACATTGTCAGCATTTCCAGTGTAAGCAATGTTAGCAGGGCTGTCTTCAGGTCACCTTGGAGTGTTACTTCATTGATTCCTCAAAATAACGTAGCAGAAGTGTCCAACCTGTGACCAGCAGGCCACATGCAGTGCTGGACATATTATGAGATTTTTTTAGCAATATTTTTTATGATTCAGTTGTGGGGTTCCTCAGCTCAAACTGTGCAGGTAACAAGCAGTGCTAAGTGATGCAGTGCTGTCTCCTCTCGCCCCCCAGGCCTGTGAGACCTAGTGGAATAAAGCCCACACTGTACGAGGTCAGATGCCCCTGTACAATTCGGTGCTGCAGTGACTGACAGCCTCCCTACAGGTGCGAGCACCTGTGAACACCTTCACTGTCACAAGAAGACAGGTAAGTTTTCAGACTTAGGCTGGTTGGCTTCTTTTGTAAAATAATTTAATAAGTTGAAATATAAAAAAGCTCTGTTACTTACACATATCAACTCTTTTATTTTTTATCATGCCACCTATAGATTCCTCTTCACACACTGTGGCCCAAGCAAGTCAAATTTTTAGCTAATTATGACCCAGAAAGTAAGAGTTATTATTACTCCTAGTTTCCTAGTGTGGAAGTTGAAGTCTAGAAAGATGGAGAAACTTGCCTAAAGTCTTACAGCTTTTGAGTGACAGAACAAAGATTCAAAGCCAAGTGCTTCATCACTAAAGCATTCTGCCTCTCTAGAGAAACGTCCAGGAGTTGGGGAACCTAAGTTCCAGTCTTCTCATTGGCCTGTCCCCATTCATAGTGCTTGGGCATAATGCTCTGGTCCTCTGATTCCAATCTGTGCGGAAGAAGGTGTACAAGTGCTTCCTGTCACTCTTTTACTTTAAGAAGAATCCAAAGAGTACTGGTACCTTTAGAGTCTGACTACTGTTTGCACAGAGCAGCTGAGCTGGTAAGATAATAGGAATCAGGGGATGGATTTTTTGACAAATAGGAAAGAGATCTAGAGACAGAGGGAGGAGGCAGAGAGGGCAAGGAAAGAGGAAGAAAAAGAATTAAGATGTATCATTTGTGTTCTAACTCCCCACAATGAATAGAATCACTATGCACTGGAACTATGGACTAGGGACAAAACAGCTATCCCTAGCCCTATGCCAAAGATTTTCCTTACATCTAGAGAGGAGGGTTGCTGCTTCCTTCCCTCTCTCTTTCCCCCTTCCCTCCATCCTTTCCCCTTCCTTCCTCCTTTCCTTTTCTCTTCCTCTTTCCCTCCTTTCCCCTTCCCTCCTTTCCTCCTTCCCTCTCTTCTTTCCTCCTTCCCTCCCTCCTTTCCTCCTTCTCTCCCTCCTTTCATCCTTCTCTCTTTCCTTCCCTCCCTCCTTCCTTCTTTCCCTCCTTCCCTCATTCCATGCCTCCTTCCCTCCTTCCTTCCTTTTTTCCTCCTTTTCTCCTTCCCTCCCTTTTTCCCTCCCTCCTTTCCTCCTTCCTTCCTTTCCTCCCTCCTTCCTTTCCTCCCTTCCTCCTTCCATCCTTCCCTCATTCCTCCCCTCCCTCCTTTCCTCCTTCCCTCTTTCCCTCCCTCCTTTCCTCCTTCCCTCCTTCTCTCATTCCATCCCTCTTTCCCTCCTTTCCTCCTTCCTTCCCTTCTCCTCTGCTTCCTTCCAGCTGACACCCATAGCTCTCCCTTTAAAGTTCCCACTGAGGAAAATTAATAAGACTGCTATTTTATGACCCCCGTTTCTGATGGCAACAGGCTACAGAGCCAATAAAAGCTCTGCTGTGCATCAAGGGTGCTCTAAGTCTCCTCAAACACACAGTCATGGCTGTGTGATGCCAGAAAGGGGCCATGGAGTGGGGTTCCTAGCCCTCCATCCAGGGGACACCTGCTCAATCAGTGATGGGGGAGGGACAGATTGGTGAGGAGGTTCTTGGAAGGGCTGGCTGCTGGCCCCAAGATTTGTGAGCCCCTACATACAACAAAACCCTCTCACTAAGAGTCTAGAAACAATTCCATATCCTCCTGTTCCAAAATACTCCTTTGTATTCTGCCCTGGGATGTTTAGAATGCCTTTTCCATGGGCCCAGATTCCCAACTTCCCTGAGGCCTGTGGCCTAGTACAGTAGTTATCTTTCAGTCTAGAATTCACCTCTACAGCTCACAGGCCCTAACAATAAAAATTCTCTTGGCTCACCACAGCTCAGTTTTCCCCTTCTGTGGATCAGGGACAATGCCTATATGGCTATCTTGTTGAGAAGAACTAACACCAAGAGCATATTTAAGACACGGACTCTGTAAGAATGAAGACTCATCTTCCCCTGAGGGAGAACACAAGCCCCACATCAATAACCAAATGTTGCCAAAGTCCCCAGGACATTTTCTGACACTATCCAACCACTCATGCATCCATCTGTCCATCTACCTATCCATCCACCGTGCGCTTGTCCATCCATCCATTGTCCATCTACCTATCCATCCACCGTGCACTTGTCCATCCATCCATTGTCCATCTACCTATCCATCCACCGTGCACTTGTCCATCCATCCATTGTCCATCTACCTATCCATCCACCGTGCGCTTGTCCATCCATCCATCTGTCCATCTACCTCTCCATCCACCGTGCGCTTGTCCATCCATCCATTGTCCATCTGTCGTTTACCCCTCCATCATCCACCCCCCTTCCATTCACCAGTCCATGTGCGCATACATCCATTCCCTCGCTCTACTCTGTGCCAGGCACCGTGCAGGGATGTGATTATAAGCAAACACCAATCCCCTGCCTGATAGAGCTGTTCGTCTAGTGATTGAAAAGTGGCAATCTACACATCCCATCAGGAGACCAAGTCCCAAAGAGACGGAGAAAGGAGTATGATGTTGGGTCAAAGGGCATCCAGGTTTTGAAGGATTTGCATGCTAACCAGAAAATGGCCAAAAACCATGAACAGGAAAATATGCTAGTATAAGCAGGATGCTGCTGTAGAGAGCAATTAAAATGTGCTTGGATAGGAAAGACACTTAGAAGGACTACAGATTGAGGAGGCAGAGAGGCAGTCAAAGGAGAGGTTTTCCCTTCCATGGTATGCCTGCAGTGAGCTAGATTTTATAGAAATAAGGTAAAACAGAATTTTATAGCGGTATGATAGGAGAACAGTAGTTAATACATTGCATTTCATTATCTTTAGAGGAGTATCTCAGAGTACAAAAGTACAAGATTCTCCAGTTGATATTAGCACAAACCTTTCTTTTTCATGAACTAAGAGACACTAACAGTATAGCTAACTTGCATTTTTTTTCTCTTTTCCCTTCCTTCCTTTTCCCTTTCCTCCATCCTAGTTCCTTTGTCCTTTTAAAAAATTTCTCACCAGTTCACAACATCTATTGTGCATTTTTGACCTCACTCTTTCAATTTGTCATACTGGGAAGATAATATGATGTTTACATGTTTGAGTCTTTTTATTTTTTTCTTTAGGTACCGGGAATCAAACTCAGGACCTTGTGCTTGCCAGGTAGGCATTGTGCCTCTGAGCTATATCCCTGGGCCCAGGGGGCCAGGGAGATGGTTCTGTGGAATAAGTGCTTCCCTGCTTCCCTGTCAAGCTCAAGGGCCTAAGTTCAATCCCTGGTTCTTCAAAAAAAAAAAAAAAAAAAAAAAAAAAAAAATATATATATATATATATATATATATATATATATATATATATATATCTGGGCCCTTGATTTATTTTACTTATTAGTACAGTCTCAAGTTATATCCATTTACCTTAAAATTTTTCAAGTTTTTCCTTCTTTATGGCTAAGTAGTATTCTATTGCATAAAAATATCACATCTTTTTGATCCATTTCTTGGTTGATAGGCACTTAGGTTATTTCTGGGTTTAGCTATTACAAATTGTGCTGCCAGAGGTACACCAGATTTTAGCAGATCTAAGAGTTTTGAAAGTGACCGCAAGGGGCTGCAGACAAACGTCCTCAGTGCCCCTGTCTGCCCGGACAGCACCACGCCCTCACTGTCTGCCCGGACAGCACCGCGCCCTCACTGTCTGCCCGGACAGCACCGCGCCCTCACAGTGCTGAGCTTCGTGGCTGATCTGTGTCTCCTTACCGCTACAACAAATTACCACAAATTTAGTAATTTAATCCAAATCAACACAATTTATTCTCATGGTTCTGGAGGCCAGAAGACCAAAACGAGCCTGAAGGAGCACAAATCCAAAGGGCAGGCTCCTCGCCAGAGGGGAGGCCTCCCGGCAGAGAGGCATCAGCATTGCCCGGCTCTCAGGCGCACCGCTGCGTCCGCTTTCTTCATCTCACTGCAGTCTGGTTCTGTCACCCACTTAGGAGGACACTGCAGTTCCTTGGAGCCCACTCAGGTAACACAGAGCAGACGGCTCAGTAGAATAAGCACTTGCCTGGCGAGTGCAAGGGCCTGAGTTCAATCCCCACTTCCTCAAAAAAAAGGCTTTCATATCAAGATCCTTAACTAAACCCAACTGCAGAGTCCCTTTTGCTGCATGAAGGAAATTCACTCACAGGTCCTGGGTGTTGAGACAGACACATTAGAGGATCCACTCCACTTTCTGCCTGCCACAGTAGTGTCTGGCGCTCCAGGTGTGGCAGGGTGGGGCCCACAAGGACCTTAGATCTCAGGCCCCTTTAGAGCAATCACAGCTTTGCAGCCCAAGCACATGTGCACCTTCTTGTAGGGGCTTGCACTCCCGCCTGCTCTCAGCTCCCCACGCAGCCACAGGGCAGAATTTTCTTGCGTGGACCTGCCACACCCTCCACTTTCCACCACATCACAGCCTCTGTTGACACAGCCCAAGCAGCAGCTCACGAGAGGAGCCTCCCTCAGGCTAGCCAACCTGGCTGTGTCCCGCTCAGGCATGCCAGACACTCCCGCTTCCGGATGCCCAGGGTGTGTCCAGCCTCAGTTGGTGCGCCCCCCTGGTGCCCACTGAACTGTGTCACTCTCTGCCCCCCACCTACTCACTTCCTCTGCTCACCCTTTACTTCTCTAATTAATGGAGACGTGCCAGGGGCGGGGCCCTGGGCTCACACCACAGGCCTCCTTCACAAGTGAGGGAAGCATGTCAGTGAGAGGCAGTCATTTGGGGAAAGATGAGAGCAGCTCAGAGGAGGGAAATCCAGTTGTACCAGGGCTGTGGCATTTCTTGGGGAGGGAGCTGGGGGGAGGCGGGCACCTGATTGTGGTCCTCGGCCACCATCTCCCTGACTGCACAGCCTGACTGGGTAAGACGCATTTTATGCTCCTTTCAACCGAAGTCCATGTGGGTGGGTACTTGGAAGGGGGATCCTGAGCATCACCACACACACACACACACACACACACACACACAGCACACAGCACATAGCACACCTTATATAATCTCAGTGCCCACCTACTCAGAGCCTGAAAGGTCTGGAAAGATGGTGATAGAGAACCAGAGAAGCAGTGGGCAAGGGGCCCGCCAGTGCCCTCCCTTCGCTCCCCCTG
Organism: Ctenomys sociabilis; assembly: GCA_004027165.1. Classification (NCBI taxonomy): domain Eukaryota; kingdom Metazoa; phylum Chordata; class Mammalia; order Rodentia; family Ctenomyidae; genus Ctenomys; species Ctenomys sociabilis. The sequence goes on from PVKA01006400.1 coordinate 25,358, forward strand.
GCTAAATCAGACCTCCGTCATCACCCTCTCCCCTGTTCACATTGATTTTGTAATCACCAACATCACCGGCTCCTTCTCATCCCACCCGAGTGGAGGCCAGTAGGCCTGGGCAGCTGCTCGTCAGGCATGAGGTACAGGCATTAGCCAGCCGTGCGACTCCAGGGAATGCTAATGCACCTGTTCTTTCTGGAAGCCAGTTCCCCCGGCCCTCCCTGACTGCTCCTCCACACCAGGCCGGCTGCCCTCTGCCAGGACATTTCCTGAAACTGAGCCACTCCAGCTCCCCTGCCCCCAGCCTGGCAAAGGTTGGACACATTTATGCAGCTATCCCTGGGAGAGGCCAATCAGTGGGGTGGTGGTAACTACTCAACAATAGGTTCTCTAGGAGAATAGGTCTTGGTTCAGTGTGTTGTGCTGACCAACCGGAATGGCATGAAGACCTTCACTGCAGGCCATCTCAAGCTAGCAGTAGAATAGAGCAGCACTGGGGAAGGATGGTGACGAGCGAGATGTCACCAGCTACAATGCCAAAGCCACCTTGTCTCCAATCTGTCTTCTCCACACCAGCATGCTCCCACTATAGTCTCACACCAACCCGTGAAGTCATCTTCCAAGCCAAAGTGAGGTGTGAAGGGATGGCCTTTTGAACTCTCCACCGATAAGACACCAACTTTGGGTAAGTCACTGAAGCTTGTCAGACCTGTTTCCTTATCAGTAACATGAGAAGATTATCACTGTCAGAGAGTTACAGAAATTACAGGAGAAACAAGTGGGTGCTGAGAGGGACCCAGTCACCCACAGCCCCTGGTGTGTGGACCAGGCCTCCCTTCCAACCCTTGAGAACTGGACTAACATTGGTTCTTTGTCTTAAGGTGGGAAAGGTGCAGTTACTACGTCTAATTTCAAACTGAAAGATCAGCCCTACCATAGACTATCTCCTATAGCCTGTGACTTCAGGGTCACTAAGTGATCTCTTGTCCCAAATACCTTCCATACCTGCTCAAGGACACCTGTAATTCCACCCTGGCGGACTTCTTCTGCTACTGAGCTGTTATCATGCACTAATCCCTTGGGATGGGTTCACTTTAAGATGAAAACATCTGATAAACAGGTTGCCTATAGGCCAAGGGAGGGCACAGGTGTGGGAACAGTGCACAGAGAATGGTGAGGCAGGAGGAGGGAGCCTCTAAGCCATGTGACAGTGACCCAGTTTTGTTCAGACATCCCCAGTCCAGAGGGAGGGGGATGGCAGCAGCTTCTGGCACCTTTGCTATTTTGGAGAGTACTCAACCTAGGGCAATAGCAATAGGGCCTCTGAAGGCAGCAACCACACAGTCAGGAGCCAACACAAGGGCAGCACAAAATACACAGAGACCAGGCTGGTGTGTACTGGGTCCAGCGCTTCTAAAAGCTCTGGCCTACAAAGACTCCAGCACCTCTTGGGTCCTTTGCAATAATGTCGGTGGAGCAGTGGAAAGCAGGAGAGGGGGAAGAACTACTGAGAATAACAGTATCACTTCCGTAGTTGATTTCATACCGAGATATGATTCACACACTACATGGGCCAGGCAGGGCCTCAGGGAACGATGAGGGACCAGGTCCCTGCATGGGAGGGAAAATAAGACAAAAGGAAAGAGAGGAGGGAAGGCAGGAGGAAAGGGAACAGAAGAGGGACAAAAAGGAGAGGAAGAATGATGAAAAAGGAGAAAATAGGAGAGAGGAAAGGGTTAAGGGAAGAAGGAAAAGAGGGAGGGTGAGAGAAGGACAGAGTGAAGAGGAAAGAGAGGGGGAAAAGGAGGAAGCAGGGAAAATGGAAGGAAGATGAGAGAGAGAAAGAAGGGGAAAGGGGAAGAGACCCGGTGAAGGGCGATTAGGGAAGGAAGAAGGGAAAGAGGGAAAGAAGGGGAGGGGAAAGAGGAACAAGGAGGAGGACAAAGGGAAAGGCAGAACAAAAGGAAGGAAGCGGGGGAAATAGAGGCAGGAGCTGGTGGAGAGGAGAGGAGCCTGGGACCTGCTGGGTGCTGGGAGTGAGGGGCTGGGTGTAGGGGTGGGGGAGGGAAGAGAGAGGAGGACGTTGAGCATCTTACATCTTGATCAAGGCATGACTGATAGCGCTCCAGCAAACCATCTTTCAGGCCCCTTGTTTGATGACAAAGCTCATCCCCCGTCCGCCATCCATTATCCACTCTCCCTCCCCGAGGCGAGAGCATCAATAATGCTCCCTCTTCGGATGCTGCGTGGAACGCGGGCTGCCGGCCATCGCTGGTGGCGCCCGGCACATCCTTAGGGCCTTCCCATCCCTCACCCCACCTGCCGGGCAGCTGACCGCCCTCCGCGCTCCCCTCCCACAGCCGGGCTCTCCGTGAGGCCCAGACCCAATCCCCGCAGGCAGCCAGACTCTCAGTGGATGATCCCTGACAACTTGATGCCAGGGCTTGAATTTTAAAAATGATTGTTTAGTTTTGTTTTCCTTTAATTAAAAGGGAGCCTGAACTTCCCCATTCTGGTTGGCTCTTCCAAGAGACCTAACAGTTTGAATTTGAATGCAAACATCTTCAAACATCTGTTGCCATAATTTGGTTGGATTAACTGTCTAGTTTGCAGGGCCATCTGCTATTTTCCTCAAATGCCATTACTACCTCTTCCATCAGCCAGACCAGCCAACTCACCTAATTGGCCTTCAAAGGTAGAGGAAGGGTTGGTTCTTTCTAGAAGAGAATCCAGACCAAAACCATGGATCTCCCTCCAGAGAAAGCTGGAAACAGAACAGTCATGCCCTGTGAATGCCAAATGACAACCAGGGAAATTGAGGCCAGGGACAGAACTGTTCTCTACTGAGCTGTTCTTTTCTGTATTCTTCTGAACAGTACTGTTCTGTATGTAGAACAGCTGGTAAGTTTGCCCCTCATAGGGAAGCATTTCCTGTTGTCATTGAGCCTTCCTCTCATAGGACAGGTCTTTGTGCAAGGGATGGCGCTCTGCTCAGCCCGAGGAGTGCTTTCTACATGAAAGGCAGCCCTGGAGTTGTACGCAGAGCACCTCAGCAATTGCATAGGGCGACCCTACGCTCAGTTCCTGCAGGCTTTCCCTCCCTTTATGGGTACTCCAGCACTTGTGATGATTCCTCGTCTATAAGACAGTGGCAAAGACAGGAACATCAAGGAAATTCCAGATTCCTTCTGGTCTCAGTGTCCAGTAACCCCACCCCAGAAAGGTCCTCTTATTTGGAGACATCCAGTGATGCATCCACTCGCACCTCAGCTGACATCAGCTCTGGGCTCCCCCACATCTATCTTGACTATGTATGAGGTACTCCCAGCCACCCGCAGACTGAGGCCTGCCTTCCAAACAGGTTGCCCCATACGTCCTTCCCCAGGAGGGTAGTGTGGCATATGCCCCAGAGCCTTAGCTTGGGGGTGCCACTTGTGTGACCTCGGGGCTCAGCTCAGTGAGGCCCCAGTCAGAGTCTATTTGCATGCCAAGCTGAAAGAGAGCAAGGCAGGTTAGCAAGCAACTGGGGCAGGTGTTAGGATCTTTGGATTCCACAGACAGACTCCTCACCGTCCCCTGTGTGGGGTCCATCCTTTGGTGTGTGGGGTTTATTGGCATGGCTCACTCCATTTCTGTCCATCTTCTACTATTCCACTGAGGGACATCCTCTCCCATAGCACCCCCAAAATAACCATCCTGTGTCACACTCCCCGTGTCATTTGCCAGCAGCATACTGATGGTGATGGCCATTTACTTTCCCGGTTGTTACATTGCCTCATTTCATCTGCACACACATGGTCATGCAATATTTGTGAGCCTACATAGCTGAATGAATGAATGGATGAATTAATTAATTAGTCAGTCAGTCTGATTTCAGCATCATCACTAAGATCCCAGCAACTGTGCAAGTCTTTGTGCACATTCAAGATACAAATGCAGGACTTACAGCCCTTAACACAAGTAACTGATTCCAAGATGTGCAGAGGTTGGCGGGTGCCACTAGGAAAGCCATCCATTTCACTGGTAGCTGCAAACAAAGTCTGCCAGTTAATAGAAACCTGTTTCTAATTGCTTGACATATAATAGGCATACCTCCAACCAGCTGAGACCACCAGATCCCGTTCAGAGCCCTGTTTCCTGGCTTACACCTAAGCCTTTCATGTTTTATTAGAGGCTTGCACATTTCATTTCCTTTTATGTGGGAAAGAAAATGGACTCTTGGTGCTAGGAGGGGAAATTCACAGGCATACACTTTGACTTACCAGAGAGCAGCTTTTCAGAAGAAACCCTCTGCCTCAGGTGTGTGCGTCCACATTCAGCACAGGCAGAAGAGACAAGAGTCCCTTTCCTCCAGCGCAATCCAGAAGCATGTGGCTCCCTACTCACACAGCCAGGCCCGGACTGTGGACAGAACCCCTGCTCCCCTGGCTTGCACATGGGCTACCCTCAGAGCACAGGACACACACACACACATACACACACACTGATGCTGCTGCTGTTACTGCAGTACTCAGTAGCCCTACATAGGGACAAGCTAGTAAATGCAGTTATAACCAACACCTCTCCAGAGCACCTGCCGGCTATGTGCAGGTCCCCCGGGCTGCCCGCCCATAGCTCTGTAATCAGAGTGCCAGCAGCCTTGACCCACCAGCATGCAGCAGCCAGGAGCTGCTCTCCCTGCTTGTGCCTGGACAAGTACTGAGGTTGTAAGGGGCCCCGAGGCCCTCCCCAGTGCTCCTGCCACCCTCCTCAAGCCCGTGCAGCAGGAAGGTTTGTGCCCCAGCTTGCTCCCTGCAAACCCTCATTCCTATTGGCCTGAATAGAACCCATGCTTGGGATGGGACACCAGGGCAGCCTCAGTCCTGCCTTCTATGTCACAGCCGTAGCCACCACCAGCTTCCTGCCACCAGTATAGACTGCTCTCTCTAAAACTTGGCATGGAGAACCACCTATGACAGGCACTTGCTCTGATATCCAAACCTTTATGGCACTCAAAGCCTCAAAGGAGAGTCTGGGATATTACAGCTCCCACTAGGGGGCCTCTGGGGTCCTGGCTCCAATAGCTGGGTCAAGCTCCACAGACACCTGACCCCCACAAAATGACAAGTGCAAAGCCTCTGTTCAGTTCCCTTGTACTGGCAACAGCAAGACCATTCACATTTTTGGTTTTTTTGTTTTGCTTTGTTTTGTTTTTTGTTTTTGGTAGAACCAGGGATTGAACTCAAGCCCTTGTGCTTGCCAAGAAAGAGATCATTCACTTTTATAAAATCATCAGTGAGTATAAGCCTGTCTTTGTGGCTGTCACCTGTGATCTTCTAAGAACCCTGAGGTTCACACAGGTTGAGGGGAGATTTGAACCTCAGAAGCCCAGTCGCCCTCCACAGCACCATGCCACCCAAAAGGAGACCTGAAAGGACCATGTATCATCTCACTAAGTACCTGGCTGTAGGTACCTGGCCAAGCAGCAGTTGTTACTCATCCTCTTGCTGAAAGAACCATAGAAATCACTATCGTCATTTATCACAGACGTTCTGCTCCACTTTACCCTTAGAATAACCTCAACTGTTTATTTCTGACTCTGAAGGAACAAACTAGGGGAGAGGTTGAAGGACAACACAGAATGTAATTCCTAAACATCTAGGACACTATGGGAGATGAATCAGAAGAGACGATAGCTCTGAGTCACCATGGAAATGGGATTCCAGAGACAAAGATGCAATTTACCCTCACTCTTATCTAGCACATGGCTCCAGGGGAGCCCAGGGATGGGCTTTGGAGAACCCCATGCTTGCGATGGACCGCCAGGACAAATCCTGGGCAGCCCAGGGACTATCTCATTTGGCTCTGTACAAGTTCAGCACTGGTGTTTAACTTTTTTCCTTTTTTTTCTTCCTCCCTGTTATTTAAATGGTTTTAAACATGAAACTAGGCCAGGAAAAGTGGGTAGCATTGTTTTAATAATTAGCAATTATGATCGCTGCAATATTAATTGCATATTTCCATAGCAAACACTTCCCCAGAGGGCCAAGGGTGGTTAGAGACTGCCGGAGCCTAAAACTGGAATTCCTGAGAACAGAAAAAGGAGAGAAAAGCAACTTCTTCCATTTAAGCAAATTACCACCGGGACTGTCAGGCCCCTCTAATTAGCCCAGCAAATGGTAGCGAACGAGCCGGCTGGTGTCAGCCTCCTCGCGCTCGGTGCTGCTGCAACTGCTCATACAGGCCTTTCTCCTTGATTTCTTTCATTTCTGTCACTTGGGCAAGGGAGCAGCTCATTTTCAGGGGTAGCTGGGTTGGGAGCCTGCTCTCCATGACTTGAGGTGCCCGTGGCCCCCAAAGTGGGGCTCAGGGTTTATTTGTGCAAATCTGAGCCACAGGAGAAGGGCAAAATGGGCCAGGACCACAGACAATTCAGTATAGTGGCACCAGGGGGAGGCCAGAGCAGGAGAGGCCAAAGAATCTGCCATCCCGCCCTGCAACACAGATTTTGGGGTTCAGAGCAGGATTGAGGTGTCAAAAAACAGGAGAAGAACATGGATGGGGGCAAAGGGAGAAAGAGGAAGCCCAAGAGAAGGCCCTGGGTGAAGGAGGAAGACAAAAATTCAGAGAAGGGATAGCACAGGGGCCTGAACTAGGAACAGAGGAAAAGAAATGAGGAAGAATGCTTATAAACCCAACCACCAGGGAAACTGAGGCAGGAGAACGGTTAATTTCAAGGATAACTTAAGAGCACTTCACCTTGAAATAAAATTTTCAGGGGGCGGGAGGCTGGGGATGCACCTTAGTACTGAGCACTTGCCTGGCATGCACAAAGCCCTGAATTCCGTGTCCAGTATTAGAAAGATACATAAATACACAGAGCGCAAGAACTGAAGTCAGAGGAGCAGAGTGAAGTAAGGGCAGTCAGAGAAGTTTTCCTGGACACGGCGTCCTTCAGGAGGCTTTATGTCACCTAAGAAGGATGTTTGGCATACACCCACACCGCTCCTTGCGGCCCCCAGCTGCGAGGGTAATCCAGAGCACTGCTTATTTAAGCATCCACCCATGAGGCTGAAGGAGCCGAACCTTAGCAAAAGCCTTTCCGCTGACACTCCTTGGCAAGGGAGGAAAAGATAGTGAACTCGCAAAGCCTGCCTTTGCAGGTCCCAGGCACATTACCTGTGGCAGCACAGTGCCTCCTCAGAGCCATCGTGTAGAAAGGTGTAGCTGGCTGCGCTTCACAGATGGAAAGTCTGAGCAGGCCAGCCCTGGTCACTCACTCAACCGGAGGCCGAGGCCAGGGCTTTGTCTGACACACCAGTGGGTGGCGCCATCCCCCAGCAGTGCCCTTCATACCTGAGTCCATGCAGGTGAGCATCCGAACAGCGGCAGAGCTGCCCAGCTGCCTCCGCAGCCTGGCCCACCTCAGGGGACTTGGGGCGAAGTCTTCCTCGCCTGTGTGCTTAGCATACATGGCCTCCACTTTAAAGAAACTTCCTAAGCAAAACTCCAAATTCACAACGAAGGATATTGCAGGGCAATCATTCTCGTTGTAAAAGGGGCCTCCCTAAGTGCTTTTAAACAGGGGTGTTCCCCTGTGCATTGGAGCATTTGTTTACAGATCATCGACTCCTCCACGGAGAAGCTGGGAGGCTTGACAAAGAAACTCACCAACAAAATGTCTCTAGCTGCTTCCAGTGGGAAAAGAGAAACAGCAGAAAGAAAGCGGGTGTGCTTCAAGGAGAAGGAATCCAACGGTGTGATGGTCACACTGACAATGATGATTTGTGCCCAGAACACCTGTCCCTCCTCAGCCCTCGGTCCTCTCCATACCTGCCCCTGACCAGCCCTCTAGATCAACAGATTTTTGTCACTTTTTCGTGGCAGAGCAGACCCTGGCAGCCTCACTCCTGTGGGCCGCTCCTGGCAACCCCATAGCTGAGGGCAGAAATTAGCATTCCAGTGAGCAAGAGGAAAATGAGGCCTTGCGGCCTTGGTTCTGTCCTGAGGTCACACATCCTTTGTGTGGGGAAGGGAGGAGAAGATGCTGCACTCCCCCAGGGGCTTCTTCTTGGGAATAGAGTGAACCCCAGAGGCCCTAGAAGGCAGGCTTCCACCTACCAAGAGGACAAGTGACCTTTACTTTCTGCTGGAAGATGCAGTTATCTTGTCTGACACAAGTTAAAACCTGCAGGGGAGAAGCAGCACCTGTGCCAGCCACTTCACAAGGAGGATTGTTGGCCAAGGTACTTTATCCGTGCGAGGTCCACAAGGCAGGAGCAAGCCACGAGGCCATCCCCGGCCTTTGCAGTTCCACCGGGTGTCAAGGTAGCACACAACATCAAACCTTGATTTTAGGCTTCATGCTGAGAACTGGCTAATGAGAGCAAGTATCCAGGAGTGCCCAGGGAGCCCATTTTTCAGTAGCAGACTTCCTAGAAACAATATCACTCAGTGCCCACATTGGGTCAGGAAATGTGTCCTGAAGGAGGCCCATGGCCAGCTCCTTGCCACAGGCCTCCTCCCTGCAAGGGGGCAGGGTGAGCTGCTAGAGACCCAGCCTGAAAAATCCATGCCCTGCCCACCCCCTGTGAAAAAGGCTGGGTGGCTTTGCTCACTCTGTGTGTGGACAAACATCACCAGGTGTATTTCCAATCTTACTTATCCCAGGGAATCTATCTCAAAGCCACCTTTGGAAACTCCTAAGTAGGATGTAATACCTGGATTTCAGCCTCTGCTTGATAGTTTGCAATGTAGTTATTCCCATAGCCTTTAGCCTGCAGAAAGAAACAAGGGAAACAGAACCATCTTTAGCAAAACAGTAGGTGATGAGGGGAGAGACAGAGAGGAAGGGGAGAGAGGAACATATGGGGTGGAGGAGGCAACCTGCAGCCCCAGGCCTGTCTCCTCTGAGAGCCTATGGAATGATTGCTATCCACTTCTCCCCAGAAGCCTGCTTCCCAGCTCCCACCAGCTTCACTTACCCAGGCACTGGAAGAGGCAGAAAAGACAGGATGCTGGGCTTTGCTGGGGAGGAGAACAAAGAGGACAGAGGCGACCTCCACAAGAACACATGGGAAAAATGCTCCTGGTAGAAGGTTTAAAGGGCATTTCAGTGCTTGAAAATCAACAGCATTAAGCAGACTGCACAGGACAAAAATTAAATGACAAGCTAGAAAAACAAAAGCATTGCAATACTCATGTCATGAGTGAGACTGGTACTTTTCCTTTCACAAATTCTTGCTAGTAATAAGAGTATTTGGGTAAGTGTGATGTGTTGGCACCATTATTAAAAGTCCTAGGATAACAAGCGAGGCTTAGAAAAAGTAAAAGAGAGACAGTACCTCCCTCTGGGAACGGACCATCTAATTCAAGGTATGATCAGTGGCATTTGGGAAGGACTCGAAGTTGCCACACAGGCCTCTGAGCTGAAAGGGCTAGCCAGACTCAGACAGGGCAGGGATACTGCCTGCAGGCAGAAGTACTGAGCCCCTGGAGTTAGGGTGCCACAGCCACACAGGTTCTCCTTCAGCTCTTTCTGTAATCAGGCCAGCTATCCCAACATGTGCTGTTTCCCCCCTGCTGGAAGGCCAGACCCCACTCAAATCACTGCAGAGCCACAGCATGGCCATGGGCCTCCTTCAGGACATATTTCCTGACCCACAGCATGGATCACTGCAAGGAGAGAAGGCCCAACCAGCCTCAACCGAAGAGATTCCCAAAGGCTGGGGCCCTCTAGAGGAGGCAAGGTGGCCCCCAGAGCCCTGGGCTTCTGTGCCCCTTCAGTGCACGTCTCCAAAATAGGTCCATGCCTGTCCGCATAAATTGAGATTTCCAGAGAGTACAGCACTGAGCCTTCAGGAGAGATGGTGGCTATAAGGAGCCCCGGTGTCTCCTTCACCACTGGCCCCATGCCTCACCTGGAGCAGTGAATTTAACTGAGGGGCTGCAATGCTGCCACAGAACTGACTGGGGTCTGGGATGCTTTGTGGCTGAGTGGCTAAGCTCAAACGATGGGAGGCACTGGGCCTATAGCAGGAGCTCTGAAGGTTTATCCAGCCTCTCAAAACCCTCAGACCCAGCTCTGAGCAGGATTCCCAACAGGATTTCCCCCTCCCAGTTCCGTTCCCCAGTACCCCTGCTTCCCACCCCCTTATTGCTACACAGCAGCATGCAGTATGGCTCCATGGTATATCTCCCTGTCAGTCTTCAATATTATCCCCAGGGAGAGGGCAGGCTATAAAAAAGAAAGACATCTAGGCATATAAGGGCCACAGTAGTCACCAAAAGAAAAGTTTAAGCTGAAGGGGAAAAATACATCTGGATGGAGAAGGCCAGAGGTCAGGGCTGGGTGGGGGTCCCACCACCAGTCTGAGAGGCCGAGGGCTGATACCAGGCAGGACGCAGCAGTGGCATGGGACAGGACATATACCAAGATTTACTGCCAAGCAGAAACAGGTTGCAGGCACTGGTTAAAAAGAAGAGCAGGTCTAAAAGAAAGAATGGGTGGAGGCTGAGGGCTTTCATTTTTACCAAAGCCCAGTCCCACTGTTAAATGGAAACCATTGTGCACCCTAAGGTAAGAAATGGAGAACAGCCCTTCCAGACTTGGGGGTGAGAGAAAGCAAGATTTTTTTCTTTTGGTGGAACCAGGGATTGAACTCAGGCCCTTGCACTTGCCAGGGAAGCACTTATTCCACTGAGCCATCTCCCCAGCCACAAGAATTGTTTAAGTGTGTAAATTTTATTCTGTAAGTAAATCGTGAGACAAACTATCAAGTAAATTTTTTAAAAAACATCACTGTTAAAGCTGAGGAAGAAATATTTAAGATCAGTCTGGTTGAATCTCCAAGTCTGCCAATAGAGAAGGACTGAAGCCCACAGAGCTGTAGGATTTCCTCAAGGTTACCAGTTTAAATCAACGAGTCAAACCGAGTCCAGCATCTATCCACTCCTCCCTGTTGCATGTGGTGTGGCCCAAGATCCAGTGGCAAGATGTTTTTTGCCCTTTGTTTTCTCCACAGGAATTTGCACCCCATAAGACCAGATATTGGGTCAACTTTGTCTCTGTCATACCTAGAACCCTGCCTAGCATCTACTCAGTGCTTATCTAATGGAACAGAAGCAGATGAGCGAATGGAAGAATGAGTGGAATGGATGGAACAGCATGGAATAGGTTGAGTGGTGTGGGATACAGTGAGCAGGAAGAGATGGGAGAGAGTAGGATAGAATGGAATGCCTAGAAGTGGGCCTGGATTCTGGTCTCCTCATTCCCATGCAATGCTAATGGCAAACAAGAACCCCAAACTTCAGCTCTGCTGCCTTTTCATTAGAGAACACAGCACCTCTGCCTCTACTTCCCACATCCAGCTGACATATCTGCACAGATACAAAAGGGACTCCAGCCTCTATCACAGGCTGGGGTGCTCAGGGACAGGGTCTGAGTTCCTGCTGTGGAGATGGACAGCAGAGAATCCCGCCCAGAGGCTTTGGAAAGGGATGAGCACCTGGTGTGAAGGTTAGGTTTATATGCCAGCTTGACTGAGAACCAGGAAGCCCAGCTATTTGGGAATGTGTCTGAGCAGGCAGGTGTTCAGGAATGAGGTTTTCATTTGAATCAGCAGACAGGAAGAGCAGACCACCTCCCCCACAGGGTGAGCAGGTATGTGTCCTGGGGGGCTTGGCCCTTCAGATCTGACTTGGACTTGCACCACTGATTCTCCGGTTCTCAGGGCTTTGTACCTAGGCTGGCCTCACATCACCAGCCTTTCTAGGTCTCCACTGACAGGCGATAGCACACGGGATTTCTCATCCTCCATGAGAAAAAGAGCCTGTGGAGCAATAGATTATTGAATTCCATTTCTCTCCTCACCTCTGGCTATTTAGAGCAAGCCAGTTCCTCCTGCTACACACATGCAAGCATGCACACACACACACACACACACACACACACACACACACATACACAACTATTGATTCTGTTTCTCTGGAGAACCCAAATATACTTGGGCAGCTGGCCAGCCACAGGTAGGGAGTCAGACCCTAATCCAGACTTTAGCCAGAGTAGTGAAGATAGTCAGAAGGACAACAAGATGCAGAGCCAGGAACCTCCTGCACACTCAGCTTTCCTGCGGACCAGCCACGCGGTAAGTGGAGATGGAGCAGAGAAGGTGCTGGCAGGCTTGAGCACCTCCCCAGTTCACTAGCTTCTCTACTTCAAGACCAATCCATCAGCCCCATGATACTTACTAGAAACTGGAGCACAGGATACTGAAGGAGCTTGTGTGAGGAGCAGGGGCGTTCTGTAGTTTGGCCATTATGCCCTTGCCCTGACGCACACAGCAACATGCAGCTCCAAAGCCCTTACACATCAGACCACTCCTTTCTTGTCACCATTGGGAACACAGATTCTCTGCCCATTTCCCTTCCTGCCTATTGCAGTCTCCTGATCCCCACCCCACAGTCACCATCCACAAGATGTTAGCTCTTTATGGACTAAACTGGCAGCCACTTCCCAACCCAGGCTCACCATGTACTCGTACTCATTCTAATACCCTGTGTTCCTCTTCTAGTCCCCTGGGGTTGCTATCTTACAGATGTTGTTGGAGCTGCCTGCCTGGTTTGCAAGTGCATGCCCCAATGTCAGGAATCGAGGCTGTTGTTCTTGTTGCCAAAAATGGTGGTCAGCCTTGTCCCATGGCGGGCCCTGCTATCCATTCTGTTCATTTCCCTCTATCCACTTCAGCCAGCACCCACTACCATCCCTGACACTGAGTGCCATCACTACCACCTCACTCCTCCAAAGCCCTGTCATCTGTCACTGCTGTGTGTTTGGTACCCCCTTCCCAGGCTTCAGGATGCCGTGACTGTCTGCTAGTCTCCAAGTCCTTGTCCCTCTGGCTTTTTCTACCCTGCTTCCAGCTTGCTACCCTATCCAACCTGCACACTCCACATTGGCCTCCACCCTACAGGGCACCCTTCTGCCACCCAGTTCCTCATCCAGCCTGTGACCAGCAGCAAGCTCAGCACTCTCTCCCTACCAGGAAGAGAAAAGCAGCCTGCAGAACAATAGGTTATTGACTATGAATTCCATTTCTCTTCCCACCTCTGGCTATTTAAACAGAAGACAGGCTTTGCTTGCTGTATGTATGCACACATATTAGCTACACGATCGCCTATCCTACTTATCCTTGGGAATTTGTTTCAAAGCCGTCTTTTGGAAACTCCTAAGTAGGATGTAATTCGGTGGATTTTATGTTCTGCTCAGTGTCTGGCAAAGTAGTTTATTCCACAAGCCCCTAGCATATCAGAGGAAAAGAAGATGCATGAAAAATGGGGCTGTGTTTGCCTAGACACCCCTGTGTCATCCCAGCCTAGGCCTGAGGAAAGGACCTCTTGGCTAGACAGGGTCTGTGCAAAGTTTCTTAATGTCTAACTTTTATATCCTCAACTTCAATAACTCAGGTTGTTAGTATGAAAGAAGCCGTCTGTGACTGGCATTTAAAAGCAAATTGGATTTTCTTCCCCCAGCTCGTGTGGCCTCCGTTCCGCTGGCCAGAGGATGTAGTTTACTTCTCATCCGAAGCAGCCATTTGTCATGTGTCACAGGATCTGAAATAAAATTCCTTTGTGTACGACTGTCTAATAAAGAGGTTCTTAACGTTAATAATTTACCTCTAAATGCCATTTACACATTGTTTCTCTATATTGAATTCTATGGTATTGAAGCTGAAAGGTGGGAGAGGATTTTCTGAAGATCCTGAATATGTGTTCTGGAATAACATTTCCATCCATCATCTGCCTTCTTTAGATTCCTGGCCAAGGACTCTGCTCATGAGTGTTAATGTGCATCAGTAAAGCCATCTGCTTGGCAGGGAGGAAGCTTAAACCCTTGGAACCCAGGAATGGGGAGAGTTTGCAAAAGAAGGGAAGAATAGGAAAGAGGAATATTGAAAATTCAACACTGAGCAAACATATGTATTGAGGGGCTTTGTGCAAGCTACCTGCCCAGCAATAGGGCCGTGGGCACAAACGCAGTGGCTTCCTCCGTGTCAAGACCTCCCTGTAACAAGACATGGCGCACATTAGCAAATGAGCTGGTAATTATAGAAACACATGCTTAATTTTATAAACAAAATAAAGCCTGTCCCAACAGGCTCTCCTTAACCTCCAGCCATGTCTCTTTAGGCAGATCTGCATCACTGCCACTTATGTGGGTCCCCACACCACAGGCAGATCTGACAGGGGGCCTGCTCTCTGATTCACGGAAGGCTGTTTTCTCCTATATCCTGACATGGCACACAGGGTGGGGAAGGTCTCCAGGGTCTCCCTTACAAGCACACTAATCCCATTCATGTGGGCCCCACAGTCACCACCCAACCGGCTCCCAAAGACTCCTCCTCATAGCACAGCCACCTTGCAGGTTCAGACTTAGTGTCTGAACAGCAGACACGCAAATATTCAGGCAAGAGCATGCACCAAATGAGACTCAGGAGATGAGGAGGAAGTGGCGCAGCATGGCAGGTGAGCCCAGCGGATGAAAGCACCTGCTTAGGCAGGTGCAGGGGCCAGGGCTTCGATCTCCAGAGTCCCATGCTGGCCCCGCCTCTGGGGCGCCCTGAGACAGGGATTGAGACTGGACAAGGTGGTGCGTGCCTATAATCCTCTGCATAGTGAGGCCCTGTAGACCCTGTACTAAATACATAATTAATTAATTAATTAATTAATTACAGAGTGTGGGTTGAGTTGACTTATAATATTTCCAAAATAGTTGAAACCAGTGGGGGAGAAACCTCCAAAAGAAGGATAAAAGCTTTGAAATAGAAACAAAACTAATGGTACATGCATAAATCCAAAGGCACACAAGGTAGACAGCTAAATGGACCATCCAGTTCCATGAGCTGGGTCCTTTTCCTGACACCTTTACCGTGTTCCTTTGGCTTAAAAGCTGAGGATGAGAGTACAAATTTTTAACTTAAAAATTTGTTTCCCACGTCATCACATACTTTTCCTACTTTGTAATAATTAGGTGCATTTTTAGTTCCTCCCATTATTTATGTCAATACTGGATCAATTTTACAAAAACCAAATATCTATTTTAGTAGCGTTCAGGAGAGAAAGATTTGGGTTTTATGAATTGCTTCCTCTTTGTTTTCTACTCAATTCACTTGAGATTTTCTTTATTAATTCCTTCTGTTTATTGTTGATAGCTTTGTAATGTTTTTCTTTATCTAATTTCTTGAGATGAAATCTTAGCTTATTTATTTGCAGATGTGAGGTTTCCTAATTAATGGATCTAAGGCGTTATATTATCTTCTGAATACCCACAC
This sequence comes from Ctenomys sociabilis, assembly GCA_004027165.1. Lineage (NCBI taxonomy): Eukaryota > Metazoa > Chordata > Mammalia > Rodentia > Ctenomyidae > Ctenomys > Ctenomys sociabilis. The sequence continues at coordinate 40,657 of PVKA01006400.1, forward strand.
TTCACATGCATTGGTATATTGTGCTCTTGTGTCTGTTCTAATGACATGCAATTTCCATTTCGACTGACCCTTTAATCCAATAAATATTGAGATGAATATGGTACTTAAATTACAGGTGCACATTTTTGTCATAATGTGTGGATGATTCTTCACTTCATGGTATCATAGCTGATGAATACAGCCTTTAGGCATGATTGTAATTACAAATATTGACAGTTTATTTCTGGCCCAATACATGGACAATTACCTGAATGTTCCATGTGTATTTGAAGAGGATTTATGTTCTCTATTTGTTCAAGACATAGCATACATTTTATATGTCATCAAGCTTATTAATCATGTTGTTTTACCTTCCCTATCTTTACTTGGTTCGTTGTTTTGTTGATCATTTAAAAAGTTAGTTTCTAAAGTGTAGTATTGTATTTATCTATTTCTCCCAGGAATACTATCAAATTTTGATTTTATGTTTTCTAGCTTTTTATATTCATAATAGTCCATGGATGTTGCATATCATCTTAAAAGGAAATTATTTGATACTAATAATAGTATCCGCAGTTTTATTTTATTAGCTTTCTCTGACAGATCTCTACATTTTTCCATTTTTAAAAAAAATTTATGTTTGCTGTATACGTGCATCTTGCTAGAAAATGACATGAATCTGGATTCTTGAAATGCAGCTCTAGAAGGCATTGTGACAGCTAATGTGCTTAGAATTATTTTACCAATATTGTGTTGTGTGTGTGTCTGTGTATCCCATTGAACATGCTTTTCATTTGTTGGTTTTCTTATCCATTTTCTGCCTTTTAGTAATCTGAGTTGAATGTATTTGATTCCACTTTTCCTAATCTTTCATTTTCCTAGTGTTTACCCTTCAGATTTTGCCCGTAATCCCTTGCTTTTCTTTATCAATATCCAAAAATGATCAGCATCCATAAATCAAACTAAGAATTAACCAGCTATGTGATCCCTTCAGAGCATGGAAAATTTTGTTCTGTATCGTTTTGATATTTTAATATTTCTACAACATGCAACAAATTTTCCAAGTTTCTTTTTATTCTATTAAATCTTTCTCCTACATTCATTTTTTTTTTGGAAATTGGTGGCCTATAAGGTGTTTAATTTTATGAGGCCAAATACATTTGGATGAATTTTGGGAGAAAAGGATGCTGTAGATCTATCATGCATGCATTGAGAGTTTTTCTTGAAGTATTCTAAAATTTCTTTCATGAAGGCAACTGTATTATTTTGTCTATATTATTATTTAGGAATAAATTTGGCTCACAAAACAGTAGATTAAAAATATGGAAATATAACACCAGAATGTCAATTGGGAGGTAATTTGTAGAATACAAATAAAAACAAGTCTCTGAAAGCTTCTCTCAGGCAAATGAAAGCCCAGAGGTGATAAGCCCAGCGCTGGTGTGCTAACTGCAGAATCCATATTCAGGCTTCTCCTATCTTCTTTCTTGTCCCTTCACAGAGCATGACCTCCCATTTCCAAAGTCATATCATGGTTCAGTACGGCTGCTGGGACTCTGGCCGTTACACATCCATTCCAGGAAGAAGGATAAAGAAGGTCAGCTCATCGTTTTAGGACTTCCTAGAAGACAATAATTCTATTTATAGTTAGACTCTACATTATTATTAGCTGAAAATGGGCTAAAAATGAGATGTACTTGTTTTTAACTGGGTGACTACATACATTCATTAGAGCATAGCATTCTGAAATTTAAGAGCAGCTTGAATCAAGAGAAGATCCTGAAGTCTTCCAGGGTGTAGGAAAAGATCTCAAAAAATTCCACCGAGTCAGAATCAGAATCTCGACAGCTACACTAAAAGATAACCGATAGTAGAGAAGCAAATGCCTTTGAAAATCTCTAGGAAAACATTCTTCAACTGAGAATTCCATATTCCACCAAGCCCCCTAGTAGAAAATTTTCATCTTTCACAGGAAGCTACTGAATGACGGAATTCATCTAAATGAGGATGTCATCAAGCAAAAGAAAGACATGGGACCTAGAAATCCAACCCAGAAAGGGACAAAGGAAAAATGTCTGGATAAAATAGACAGAAACATAAATACATTTAAACATACAGAGATGAGAACTTCAGTTCCATAGATGTTAGGAATGGATTAGCAATTATGTGTGACCAGGTAGATAAATTAAGCAAATGCAAATGAAAGCAAGTTTCATTTCAGAGGAAAGAGAAAAGTTACAATCAGAGAACACTGTAGCATACCTCATAGGGTAATACCTAGCATGCTCCATAGGGTAATACATAGGTAGACATCATGCTCTGCACGCCCAATAGCAACTTCAACCAAAGCTTAGATGGAGCTCTGTTGCAGGATGATGGGAGACAATGGCTTATGTGTTTAAAGAGGGGCAAAGGGAGCTAAAAGCTAATGCTCCAGGAGTTCTTAAAACCAAGAAATGAAGAAACTCTGCGTCTATAAGAAATTTCAAAATATACATGTAACCAGCAGGCAAAGCAGCTAAAAAGAGTTGTAAGTGCTTGTTTTAGGGAAAAATTGAGGATGGAGAAAGAAACAGTAACAAGTTAGTCTTTCATGGAGGATCCCAGCTAATACATGTTGTCCAAGTAATTATAATAGTTTGCTGATCAATATAAGGCATATGTACATTTAGATTAATGCCAGGCAACTTGGGGTTACTTTTTCTTTGCTGGTAGGGGAAGAGAGGGGAAAAATACAATAATTCTTCCAAAGAAGAATTGGAAGGCTGGTAAATGTTCTGAGTCCTTATTTGTCTGATATGGCTTCATTTTACCCTCACACTTGAATGATAATTTATGTTCAAAGCCATTTCCCCTCAGAGCTTTGAAAATATTGCTCCATTATAGTCTTGTATCCAATTTTGCTGATGAGAAGTGTGATATGAATCCAGCTCTTGTTCCTATGGAGAGCAGGCTGAATCGAGCCATCTAAAAAGGTATGCCCAGTCCCCCGCCCTGGACCCGGAGAGGGGTACAATGAAGACCTAGAGCTAGAAGCCTTTGGAACAGGCCCTATACCCAAAGCCTGGTGTCCTTAGAAGAAAACAAGACATTTGAGAAGGTGGCCATAAGACCACAGACGTGGAGGTGGAGGTAACACAGCTGCATGCCACGGGACATGAAGACTGGGAACCCCCAAAGCTAGGAGGAGGCCAATCATAGATTCCTCTTGATCTCTGGGAGGCGTCACCTGGCCAAGGCCTTGATTTCAGACTCTGGCCTCTACACTGCAGTGACTAAATTTGACTAAATTTTGTTTGTTATAGCAGTCCTAGGAAACAAATCCACTATCAACTTGCTCTTTGTCCCTGAAGATTCCCAGGACTTTCCTTGAATTGCTCATTCACTGTGTTTGCGCTGGTGGTTTTTCATTTATCTGGCAATGCACAGAGTCTCTAAGCCTGATGGATGTCTTTGGGGGGCTCTGGGACATTCTGCCCCAGGTTGCCTCCCCTCAGTGCTTTCCAGCTTCCCCTTTGGGTTTCCTGTGTTCCTGTGCTCTGGGCTGGTAGTCTTTCATCCACACTCCACGTGCTTGACGTTCCTGCTGCATTCCTGGAAAAACTCATGCCTTAGTCCTTCAGCTCTCATTCTTTCTTTACCTATGCTCATTTTCAACTCTGTCCATCAATTTTGAAGATTTTTTTAAAATTTCAAGTAACAACATTTTAATTCCATAGTATTGCATTGATTCTTATCCTATGGTACCCAAGGCCTCCATGTTCTTTAGAAGACACTCATTTTGCTCACTGTGCAAATTTTCTGCTACTGTAACAACTGAAATAAACAGCTTATGAGGAGAAAAGCTCTGTTTCAACTCCAAGTTTCAACACTTTCCAATCCAGGATCAGCTTCTCCTGATGCCTTAGGCCTGTCGTGAGCAGCTTATTGTGGCACCAAAGAATTCACCTCAGGGTGGGAGCTGGGATGGGTCAGAAGGAAGAGCCCAGTGCCCCTATCTCCTGTGAGGACCACCCCATGACCTAAACCCTCCTGCTAGGCCCTACCTCTTGAAGGTTCCACAACTTCCCAGTAGTGCCACCCTAGGACCAAGCCTTCAACACACAAGGCTTTGAGGGGCCCTTGAGATCCAATCCATAGCACTGATGCAAAAATCTCATCTACTTGCTGTGCTTTCTCTGTCTCCTCAGAATTCCTCAGTTGTGGAGCCAAGTGCCTCTGTTTGCCCTGTTAGCTCTCCTCAGGTGTCTGGCAATTCTTGCTCTTTCCAGGGTAAGCCTGGGAGAACCTGTGTGAGGCCCAGTGTGTATGAGCATGTTGCTTGCCTTAGCTGACCACTGTAAGAGCAGCAGAAGACTCACCAGCCGCCCCCACAGAAGTTCCTGTGTTGAATACCCAGCCTTACTATGCACCTGACCCACACACCCAGCCCTGTGGGTGTTATGTGGCCTACAGTGGAGGCAAGGAAATAGAGGGCATTCCTGCCTCTGGGGTGGTCCAGCCAGACCCCTGCTCACCTCAGGGCTGGAGGTGGGGGGGGGGACTCTAACCTCAGCACCAGCCACCTCCTCCTCGGGTTACCTTGGTGCCACACCCACCGCATTTCCTTGTCTGATTCCACCCCCTCTGCCTTCCATCTCCTTTCTGGCAAAGGTCATCTTGCGATCCTTGAACAAGTACAAATACTCTACAAAAGTCTTTTCGGTATTCATACAGTTGTTGGCTGGAGGGCAGGGAGGGAGGTTATAGTGTGTCCATGTGGCACCCTTTTGGATCTTCGTATTTCTAATCAGGAGAGGAGCCCAGAACTGTTTTCAGAGCATGAGACTCCCTGCTGTTCACTGAGTCCTTGTGAGATGCCAAGTGATTTTCTGGGCCCTGTGGTCAGGGGCACCATCTTGCCTAATACTCATAGCAACCCATAAGGAGGATCAAACCCTGTTATCACCCCCCACTCAACAGCTGGACAGACTAAGAAGCTTCTTGTCTCAGATCACATTGGAGCTAGTTAGAGGTCTGGGTGGGAGTGGAATCTAGACATGACTGCCACTGGAACCCAAGCCCTTGGCCACTCTGGTGTCCTGCCTTACATTATGGCCATTATATCATATAGCCCATCAGGATATCAGTCTGTGCTTTGTCAAAGGGAAGAACTGTGCTTAAAGGGCCCCCTGCCCTCCTGCACTGCTCACAAGGCAGTCCTAGCAAGGAGGGAAGGCACAAAAGAGCTTGGAGAACAATGGTATGGGGCCAAGCTGCTGCTGTACAACAGCTCTGCCCCCTGTGGCTCTGCCAGCTGAGAGGCGTCTGAGACCAGCCAAGGGCCTGCACAGAGCAGCTTCCAGATATTTTGTGTGCCCTCTAGTTCTATGGGTGTGTGTGTGTGTGTGTGTGTGTTGCTGGAGATTGAATCTAGGGTCTCCACACTGACCTATATCACCATTTTTTTGCACTTGCTTTTATCATGAGAAGGTCTTTGCTAAGTTACTCAGGTTGTGCTCAGATATGGGATCCTCCTGCCTCAGCCTCCCAGACATACACCAGCGTGCTCAGCTACCCTGGGTTTCTTTCTAATTACCTGCCTGCTTTTCCCACCCCACCTAAGGAGCATGGCCTGATTCAGGGGAACAAGACAGAACAGAAGGGCTGGCCAAGTAGCTCAACAGATTAAAGCAGGCACAGGGTTCGGGAGTTTGATCCCTGAGCCTGCTGTGCTGGCATATGCCTGTAATCCCAGCTCTTGGGAGGCTGTAAACAGGCAGATCACTATGAGTCGATCTAGTAGTGAGACCCTGAACCCCCAGTAGACCCTTCCCTAAAATACATAAATAAATAAACAAATAAATAAATACAGAGAGACAGAACAGAGAACATGAAGGAACAAAGGCCCTGGGCGACCTGTCCAGGGCCCTTTTGGCCAGTGAGCCAGTTTGCTTTCTCCTCCACTCTGCGCAGTCCAACGCCAGCAAGAGGAGACTGCCCTGAAGAGCTCCGGGTCAGCTGGGCTCCACTTGCCCTGTATCTCTGGAGCCCCAGTGAGGCCACACCTCCCATCAGGCTGTCTTCCTCCGGGGCCTGGCTCTGCCCAATGACAAATAGAGAATGAAGACGTGGCTTAGCAGAGCCTGGTTTTCGAACTCAAATCCCATTTCCCTATTGACCCACAGGAACATTTTGGAGATCGTTAATCTTCATTTCTGATTGATTTTCTGTCAATATTTCCCTGCCTTGCCCCCACCCCAACCTTTCCATCAAGCGCTTAATGAGCTGTAAGCAAACACTCCAGTGCATGGGGGGCGGGGTCCCAAGAAGCCTTGAAAGAGTGGGTCCACCGTGGGCAGCACAGGCTGCACCCTTTGGCTTTGCAGTGCTTGCATCTGCGCACCCAGTGTTTCACAAGTGGGGTACCCTAAAACTAGCAAAGGAAGGCTAATCCTTGCCCTGACAGAAGCAAAAGAAGTAGCAGTTACCCAGCACAAAGGCAGATACATTGCCCCAGCGCTCAGGCGGCCCCAGGTGCTTGTGGCGCCACACATACCTGAGAGGCTGGGAGGCTGGCAGCCAGAGGCAGCTGGGGTCTGTGCAATGTATTTGCCCTTATGCTGGGTAACTGCTACTTCTTTTGTCCCCCATTTTGTCCCCCCCCCCAATTCCTGCCTTGCTGGCTAAGGATTCCAGACGCTTCTGCTGAACAGGAAGTGACCAAGCCGTGGGCACCTGCAGGAGGTGACAGGGCCCTGAGGGTTAGCAGATCCCAAAGAGGCAGGTGGATAGAGAGGAGCTGCTGGACGCCACCATCCAGGCCCAGTGACACACAAGAGCCTGCCCGTCGGGTCTCAGTGGGCTCCTCCATCAAATGGGTGAAGAAGTCCTTCCCTGCTTCCTCCCAGGGGCTAGGATGATCCAGGAAAAGCCGGCCACAGTGCCACAGATGCCGGGGACCCCTCCGGCAGACTCCCCGGACCTCTACATGCATCCTCTCCACCAGCCAAGGCTCGGAGTTTCTCTGCAGCTTGCCTGCACGTTAACACTCAGGGAAAACTTCAAGGAAAACATACAGCTGATAAAAATTTAATGCTATATGTAACAAAGCAGAATGAATATTTAATCCGTGCTTTTATGCGAAACCACATAACCAAGCAACCCCACGCGGCGGCCCCTCCCCGCTCCCAGAGCCCCGCTCCCAGAGCCCCGCGCCTGGCAGCGAAACAGTTAAGCTGCTGGCAACAAGCAGCTCCTAATAAACACTCGGCTAATTCTGTAGGAAAAGCACTAATTAGAAAAGCAATAATAATCGTTGTAATTGCTCTAAATTACCCTCCTAACAGAGAACGGCGCTCAGAGCCTGGAACGCAGCTGCCGCGGCCCAGCCCCGCGCAGCGCGCCCGCAGCCGCGCTCTACTGTCCCCTGGTGGAACCCATGCGACACTGCCGCCCTGCCGCGAGGAGCCGCCACGCGAACCCCGGCGCTCGGGCGGCCCCTGGTGCTTGTGTCGCCGCATGTGCCTGACGCCCCGGCGGCTGGGAGCCTGGCAGCCAAAGACAGCTGCTGCCTGGTCCCCTCGCCAGTCAGCCCGCTCCCCAGGGGACTAGTGACTTCCCAGGGACTGGTGAGCAGGAATCAGTATCACACTGAGTGGACCCAAAGGGAAGTACGGGGACAAATTACAACGTAGTAAATGGACCCCTATGTAGTACTCGAAACTCAGGAGCGCGTGGATGTGCCAGTTGCTTTGGGAAGCCCAAGGCATGGGCGTTGTCCTCCTCAGAAGGGAGAGTTCGGGACTGCAGGGAGATGACATAGTCAGGGCCTCTTCTGAGCTGCAGGGCAAGAGCCATGGAAGTTCCCAAGACCGGCAGGGTCCTTTGGATCCAACCTGATGTGAGCGAGGATGCTGTCGTTTTGGTGGCTGAGGGAGCCCTGAGAAGTCACGCCCAGCCCTGTCCAGTGCACACCAAGAATCAGCCTCAGTATGTCAGGTCCTTGCCTAGAAATGCCTCAACCTCCCTTGGGCAAAATCCCTGCTCAGCCACAGGCCTTGTCCGTGTATCTGAGAGCATGGCATGCATGCACGCTCTGTGGGGTTACTGCAGGCCGGGCCACCTTAGCTACAGTTGGCGATGCATACAGGAGCCATTCAGTTCATGCTTGACCACTGCCAGAACAACCTGGACACTAACCAAGGACAGAACACATTCTGGATAGGAAACCAGGTGCAGAGCTGTGACCAAAGTGCCCGGAGAGAACCAGGGCAGGGCCTGCTCTTGCAGCCCTGGGACAAGGGTCTCAGCCCTGGAAGCTGATGCTACAGGCTTACTTTGATATCCCAAGGCTCCTAGCATTTCTGGAGTCCTCAGCAGGGGCACAGGAAGGCAGTCACCCAGAAGAAAACCAAAATGCCTCTCCCATCTGCAACACTAAAGCACTCCTGCCAGAGGGGAATGAGAGCAGGGGGAGGGTGCTGTGACTCCTGCCCAAGGTACCAGACCCTGCTCTGCTGGCCTCACTGGGTCCCCACCTGCCACACCACAACCAGGAAGGAGTCTCTGAGATCTCTCCTCCCACCTGCTCCCTCCTGTCACCTGACAGGACATCAGGGAGATTTGCAGACAGCAGTGCTAGCCGCAGACCAAGGAATGGGATCTCGCCACCTGCACGTTATCTCTCATCTCCTGGCTGAGGCTTCAGGCCAGAAAACATCCCAGAGCTAAGGGACTGGATGTTGGTGACACAAAGATGCAGTCCCCTGCAGGAGGCCTGTCTTGACCTGACTGCAACTTCAGGGCAGCCTGGAGTCCAAGGAGCAGCCCAGTAGACAGGGCTTCCCACCTGTACCAGGGCTGCTCTAAGGCAAGGCTTTGAGAAGTAGCGTTGGCATGAGTTCAAATCCCATCCATACACTGACTCACTGTGACAATGGGCAAGTTTCTTAACTCCTCTGTGCCTCAGTTTCCACGTGCATGCAGTACTTTAGGACTACTGGAAAAGTTGACAGAGTCAACATGTGCAAAGTGCCAGACAGACAGTAAACACTCAATACATGTTGGCTATTAATATTATCCGATTTACAGATAATATGGAGTGCCACGAATTAGGCTCAAACAAAGGCCAACATGTGTGTGACAACCTCTGCATCTGATCACATCAAGGTCACTTCTGGCCCTGAAGTTCTGGAGTTTAAAGTGATTTCTTTCACTTGTAGCTCTACGCCCTTGTACCTGGCCTTCTCTGCCACACACGTCCCTTCCTCATCTGCCTCATTGGTCCATACTTGGCTGTGGTGTACACGGTCCCCCAGAACTGGGGGAGGCCCAGGCGGGAGCCCTGAAGGTTCAAGCCCAGTCCTAAAGTACACTTCTGTCTCACTGAGATCCAGTCTCAAAATAAAAAAGTTAAAAGGAGCTGGGGATAAAGTTTAGTGTGTTTAGGCTCTGGGTTCAGTCCCTAGCCCTATAAAATATATTTATTCAGTGGGACCTTGGTCATGAACTTAATTCTTTCCAATTCAAGTCAATGTTAACTTTACATGAAAATGTGATTCAGTTTACATCTAATTCAGTTTGTGACCAGAATTGTAGAAAGTTTGTGCCAGGTGTGGTGGTGCACTAGCCTGGGCTACAAAGTGAGTTCAAATCCAGCCTGAACCACTTAGCAAGGCCCCGTCTCAAAAGATCAAGCTTGTACACTGAGGTACATATATGCATATGTATATTAAACACTGCCTTCTCTGGGAAGCTTACTCCTGCAGCCAGGCAAAAGTAGGCCAGCCTCTCCCACCTGCAGGACCCAGCACACTTCTTAACAACATCCTCAGGCCTCTTGCCTATGGTATCCTGCTCACCCACCTGGCTTACCTCCTCCCAAAACACAGGCACCCGTGGCCTCTCCCTAACTGGCCTACAGGGCACTGTCCAATGAAGGACAGTAACTTTATACATGAGGACACTGAGGCCCAGGAGCAGGAAGAAAATGTCTGGAAAAACTCAACAAGGGAGTAAGAGAGTAGGAAGAGAGACCTCTGGGCTTCCTGGTTGGCTCGCATATGATTTCGCTTCTCAAGTAAGACATCAGTCTCTCCATGGTGCGTCGGGGGAATGGATGGATGGATGGAGAGACAGAGACACAGGCTATGGCATTTCCAAGGGGCCTGGAACCCTGGACACCATCTCATATCTGGCCAGTGGTAGAGGCTGCTGAGGCCTCCCAGCTCCGATCCTTGTCCCACCCTCCCCCAGGAACAGCCAGTCACACCAGCCAGCCCTGCTCCAGATCCCAGGCCCATCACACCCCGGTTAATGCCACCCTAGTCCTTCCGGCAGCCGGGACTCCCAAGGGCGCGCAGCCTGTCCTCTTGGCCTGCCTCCCTGTTCACTTTCTCCCGGCCAAGCTGGCCCAGCTCTTCGCCAGGACCCCTGCGTCCCTCTCCCAGAATGCAGGATGCCATCCAGCGCCCCCTCACGCCCCGCGAGGTGCCTACCACACCCCAAGAGCAGCCTGCTGCCCCCTAGTTCTGACCCATCTTTGTTTCTTTGCTCAGACAGAGCTCCCAGAACATTTGTTTTAGTGCTGTTTCCTCCACTAGATTTGAGGCTTCATAAAAGCAGGCGGTTTGCCTTTTGTTCACTGATGTAGCCTCACGTCTGAAATTGTACCTGCTAGCTACTTTGAGTTCACTAGATGCTAAATTAATTGAATAGCCGTACAATCACAAAGAGATAAGTATCTGGTGGTGGGATGCCACGCAGCGCACCCCTCGCTGATGGACAGGACGTAGCAGCAGACACACCACGGATACCAGAAGCTCCCCGGGCCAGCACTGTTCCTGCGTGCACAGCTGCTCCGCTCTCTTCCTAGGAGACCCCAGAGCGCATCACTGCCCTGCTGCCGCACTGTTTGTCTGGGTGCTTTTCCACTGAGTACCTGGTGAAGGTACACCTGCGCTGCGGCAATGTGGGGTTCACCGAGGTGCACCCCGCATACGCCCTTCCTCCCAAAGGTCCCCCTCACGTTAAGTCCCCACCCCCGTTGTTCCTGACCCAGCCAAATGGAAACTTTAATTCCCCACTAATTAGCTCAAGTTACGGGGACTGCCCTTTTCCCCCCATGAAGGGGGACTCCCCACCCGCATATAGCCAACATTCGACACTGCCTGGGCGGAAGGGGAGACAAAGGCCCCAGCCCTGCCATTGTTTCTGTGCGGGGTTTCAGAGGAGCCAGACACAAAAGCCCGATGAATTCTTCATGACCGCTCTGAAAGGCCGGCTCCTGCTGCGCCCCTCGCCCTCACCTATGTGACCACAGGTGGGTCCTTGAAAGGCGGGCATGGACATTATCTTCTCCAGAAGCCTGTTTCCTTGAGATCCTCTTCCCATGGAGACACAGACCTTACAGGTTAGCGGACACCAGAAGCCCAGTCCCCGTGGCTTGGGACAGTTGCCCCAACACTCAGATCTTCCTTCCGCTCCTGCGCGGCGCCCTCTGCTGGCAGGTCTCCTGAAGTGCACGGGCTGCCCAGTTCCCACCTGGTCCTGATTACTTCAAGTCCGACCACGGTCCCCTATTCTCAAGTTCCTCCATTCTCCAAGTCCTCAGGAGAAAAGGCAGCAGTCCACTGGCCAAGCCTCTTCTACAGAAATAAATGGAAGGGGGAAGAAGGCTGGACCAGGCCTGGGGGAGGGGCCGGGATTTGAGTTAATGAGCTATGTATTTTCTTCTCCCTATAATCCATGGTATTTGATGTAGCAGACAATTTAACTTAGCAGGGAGATAATTTGTCATGGGGTTGTTAGGATACACAGGCAGAGGTGGGGTGAGGAACGATGAACAAGGGAAAAACAGACAGCCGGCTATCCACAAGGCTTCTTAGAAATGTCCACCAGGGCCTGCACCACCCACAGCCTGTGGCCTAGGGTGAGCAGAGGCATTGTTCAGTCCCAGGGTTTCTCAGGTGCAGAGCCAGGATCCAACCAGGAAAGAAGGGGAAGGCCCAGCCACAGCAGGAGAAAACCCTGGGCCAAGGGGAACGACCCTCTCCCCGGGTCACTTTGTCTATACCTTTCTCAGACCGCTGCTTCCTACAGACTGACTGGATCCTACCACCCACAGCTGGATGGTGGGGGAGGGGCCTATGGAGTCCTGAGTAAACTCCCCCTCACAAATCCCCCCCACCTCCCAGAATGGAACAGAATCAGGAAGTGCTGGCCCTATAGTCACAGCTTCCCTTTCTGTCAACATTCAGAGGACCTCTGAGTTTAAATGGTACCTGGCAAGGACAGTCGCCCTGGATAAGCTGAGTGGCCCAGGTTCTGTTGGCCTAGACCACTGCTGTCCTAGATTCTGCCTGTTGTTTCAGAACAATTGTTAAACACTCCCTTTCACTTGCAAAAGCATCCTACCTGAGCAACAAATGTGGTCACCCACAAAAGAGGAAGTTGAGAGGCCCTTAGCTCCCACACCCAGGCTGGGGTCTCCTGGTGGCCTCTGTGTTTTCAGTTTAGTTAAAGCAATGCCAAGCACCCAAACCCACACAACAAGACTCTAGCTGCAGAGTGGGACCTCTTCCTGCAGAAAGTCCTTGCTGACAAGCATAGCCTACCAGGACTGCCCACCCTGAACCCTGCCAACACACACTGTCTCCATCCTGCGCACAGCACTAATCTCCACGGGCACCTTGCCAGGTTTGGGAGCAGTGGGGAAGGGGAGGAGAGCCAGTGGCAGGGTCCAGACTGGGGTGGGAGAGTCCTGTACAGCGCTCTCCTGCAGCAGCAGTGGACAGGACCAGTGGAAGACACCGGAACCCAAGCGTTGTTGCCCATTTGTGTTCCATGGTCCCTGGCAGAGAGGGCGACCAGGCTCTCCCCACTATGACTGTGGCCCTGGCTTGTTCTGTCCACAGCTAGGGCCTGCAGGCCCTCTCTGTGGCCCCTCTGCCCTTGGGCCAACCCATGCTTTTGGGAACAAACCCTGGTTTTCTGGGAAGCAGCATCCAACACCAACAGGGGTGGCAGATTCTCTCTGGCCCTTCCAGTTTCAGAAAGTGTAGGCTCCTCTCCCTGAGCCCCAGCCTTTCCTTTTCTGAATGAACCACAAGCCCTTGCCTCTGTGGGGAGCCGCCCCAAGCTCACCTGTTAGGATCAAGCTTCCAACGCAATGCACTCCCTGGGATATGGCACCACCTAGTGGCTGCCTGAGGCCTGACAGCACCCGTCGTGAAATCTCAGGGCAAGAAGTCTTCACTGAGTATGAACAGTACAAGGCGCAAAAGGGCACAAGATCACCAAGACAAAGCCCCCAGACACATTCTCTGCACCTAGATCACCTGCTTCCTAGTGGGACACTGAGTCTAAAACACAGTATGACAGAAACAGGATTTTGTTTCTTGGGTACAAACCAGGCTCAATTCTTGACTCTGCCACTGAGTAGTGATAGCCTATCACCCACTCACTGTGAGCCTTGCATTTGTCTTCTGTAACATGAAAGTGATTACAATCTCTCTCTCTCTCTCTCTCTCTCTCTCTCTCTCTCTCTCTCTCTCTCTCTCTCTCTCTCCCTAAAGGCTGTTGTGACAAGGAACTGGTTAGAAGTATTAAAACTCTTCTCACCATTTGTCGGACCATAAAGGATTTTAAATGAATAGTAATACCATTATTATTATTGAAATAAAAAAGTGATTAATTCAGGCTAAGTGTTGAAGGAATTCGGGAAAAGGTCAACTCAACTATGAACTGAAATTGCGACAGAACACGTAATGGAAAAGGTAAGAATGAGGTAGGCGTTGTGCTCATGAACAGTCAATAACCTCAGTGGGATTATCCATGAACAGACTTATAATCCTTGGGGTAGTGTCTTTCAGGCATAAACATGCATTAGCCCTTTCAATGTACCAGGCGGAGAGGATGCAGAATAAAAATAGATGGTCACTAACCGTCATGAGCTAGTTCACAGTGCAGAGTGGAGGCTGTGGGTTTCCGGTCCCCATGCTGCCCACACACCAAACCAGCAGAGGTGGGAAAGGGCCATGGGAGCCCAAGGCCAGACTGCAACACAAAGTGAGATACTGCCTCAAGAAAAAGGAAGGAGACAGACAGACAGACCAATAGACAGACAGAAAAAGATGGAGGGGCAGAGAAAAACAGAGAGACTACATGGCAGAGAAATCCCAAGAAAATATGACATTCAAGGAGGTACGGGAAATTTTCAATAAGCCTAATGTTGAACAATTAGAGTCCCCAAAGTAGGCAGAAGAAGGCAATGGGACGATTTTGTGCCTTGATTTTGATGGTAGTTACACAAATGCGCTTGGACAATACAGTTACACTGAGCTGAGCCACATACACACAGAACTCCTCTTCCTACAGCTCAATGACTATGTCCTTGTTCTCTTGCGAGTTCTCAGTGTGTGCAGGCTGCCTGCGGTTCCACCACGTGCCCTTTTCAGAGCTGCTCACACGTGGTATTCCTTTTTTCAAGATTAGCAGACACACTTCCCAAAAGTGCAATACTATCCATTATGCTAGATATGATCACCTGCTTCACCATTTCACTACGTTTTCTACATAACACTGTAAACTCCAAATGCACAAAATGGAATTTATTGTTTTAAAGGCTAACATGAAAGTCTCTGTGGTCTACCAAGCCGCTGTCCCACTGGAGAGCCATAATGAGGTGTCATTTTATCATATTTTCCATATTCCATTGCTTAGGGACAAGTGACAAGCGCCACCCACACCCCTGTGGAGAGGACTGAGGTGTGTCTGCCCATTAAATCAGACTGGGCATGGTTAAGGGATATCTATATGCTGGATAACAGGTGAAGCAAGACACTGACTAGCTGACTATTTTATTAGATTAACTAAGCTTGTTAAAGTTTCTAGAGTAACCAAAGAAAGGACACAACTCCCGACTTAATGAGGAGCAGGAAATAATGAGAATCCACAGCAAAAAAGACAAAAAAAAAAAAAAAAAAAAAAAAAAAAAAAAAAAAAAAAAAAAAAAAAAAAAAAAAAAAAAAAAAAAAAAAAAAAAAAAAAAAAAAAAAAAAAAAAAAAAAAAAAAAAAAAAAAAAAAAAAAACAGAAAAAAAAACAGGGGAATTGGACAGGTAGAAAATGAGAGATAATATCAACAGAATAAACCCAAAGTTATCAGTAGCCACAATAAACAAAGGCATACTAACATTCTAGTTAAAAGATGGTTGGTACAACTGAATTTCTAAGAAGTTTACCTAAAAGCTATCTAATACATCAACCACAAAGAATTTATGAACTATGATTCTTCTTGAATAAACTTTAGAGACATTCAAAACTAAATAATATATCCTTTCTGAGTTATATATGTGATAAATCAAGGAGCAAGAAAGAAGAAGCAAATATAAAGTGTAAAGTAATGCTAACCTCGAGCTGGGGAACGAATTTAGAAAGAATACCCAGGAAGCTTCCAACTTATTACAGTACAATTTTACACTGGTCTGACTTTGAAATAATGATAAAAAGGTACTATATAAAAACAATTTCTTAAGTTTGATGCACAGAAGATTCGTGGATTTTATTGTTTATATCTCTTTATATGTGTATAGATACATGATTTAAATGTATTTAAAATTCAATAAATATTTAAAATGTAGTAAATGCCTGATAGATTACTGTTTTTTTTTCTTGACACAGAGAAAATCCAAGAGCCTGGAACCATAAGAAAAGAGGTCCCTTACGCACACACGCACACACACACACACGCCATGAAGTTACCACGAACTTCACAAACACCAGCCCAGAGCAAGTCAAGTCTCCACTGAATATGCTCAACAAGAACACACAGCCGACCATGGCAGCTGGGAGAGAGGCACTGGTGCCAAGCCCTGAGACAGCACTGAGGGATCCCTGTTCATTTTTGTCTTCCTTTTTTTAAAAAAAAAGAATCCCAGAAATTTATTTGGTGTTTGGTTGAATACGTTTTTTTTTTTTGTTTTGTTTTGTTTTTTTTTTTTTTTTTTTGTCTTTTTGAGACAGGGTCTCACTATGCAGTTCAGGCTGGCCTTAAGCTCACTTTGTAGCTCAGGCTGGTCTCGAACTCATAACAATCCTCCTGCCTCAGCCTCCCAAGTGCTGGGATTACAGGCCTGCGCCACCATGCCCGGCTGGTTGAATACGTTTTACCTAGAAAAATTGAGCTTGCTATTGTCTGCTTTGGGTGCCTCTGGTAAATCTCAGGGAGGCACTACCTACAAAGGGTGCCAATCTGAAGACGTAAGAAATGGAAACCACCAGCTCAGTTTTAGGACTCAGCTGGAAGGTCTGTGTCTAGTGAACGCAAGCCGCTCCCAATGCTCAGTGTGTTCATAGGAGGCTAACATTTGGGAGGGCATCATGTTCTGTCTGCTGGAACATTTAAATACTCGGAATAAAAAATAATTCAGCTTTGAAGTTTTCAATACTGGAAAACTTTCGAGTCTAGAGTTTACAGCCAGGACAGCCTCATGTTCCTCAAACTGGACGCTCTCCTACAGTTAGTCTTCAGCTTTGGCCTCCATCTCTTCCGCATCGTTGAAGCCATCTTCTTCTGCATTTTCTCTCTCTAGCCGCTCTAGCTGCCTCGCTAGCTCTGTCTCGTCTGTGTCGGGGACCACTTTGGGCTCCATCTGAACACTGAAAACACCCCTCTTTTCCTCAGTTTTTTTCTTTGATGACAGCCATGGCTTGATTGGGAACTGAGAGACCTTCCGTCCTCTCCAGGGTTGTGGAGTCATCACATACCGAGGAGGAGCTCTGAGGTGAATCCTGAGGCGCATGGTCTCTGTTGAACAGTTCAAACCTGCCCTCAGGGCTTCTTTCATGGCGGTGACGCCCTCACAGCCATGACAAGCCACTTCAATGTCTGCTCGAATTTTGACAGCTTATGGGGTCAAAGGCCTATTAATATTATTAATGAGTACCTCTCGTCCATCTTCATTCAAGTCTAAACTATCCAAAATAGACAGATCTGAGACTGCATGCTTAAATGCACCCTCAGCTCCACAGCCAGGTCTCTTGTACGGGTCGTCAAAGATCCACACAGTCCTCTGAAAAAGGCTTTCCGGCTGCTCGTCCTTGGTGTATTCTAGTGCTTCAGCAACATGACAGAGAATGCCATAAATAGTTTGGATTTTGTGGATTTGTCTTACATTTGATAACTTCCTCTGGAGAAACTCCTCTTTTTGACAAATCAATGTATCCTTTTTCTTTGTCCACTCTAATAACAATCATGCATTCATTCCTACCAATTCGAATGAATTTGTTTATAGAATGGATACATATTCTGGATAATTCACTAAGAAGAATCATGCCTTCCATGTCGTATTCTAGCAAGCTGACATAAGCTCCCATTTCAGCAATGGACCTTCCATTCACCATCACTACCTCTTCCACCTCAGGAAATTTGTGCTGTTAAAACTTACAACTCAGACCTGGCATTCTGTGGTATGTGAATTAGTCCCGCACTAGAGTCCCATGGCGTGATCTTAAAGCAGAGAGATCAGACTTCTTCCACCCACACCAGCCACTGAGCTTTCTCCCATTTTTGTCTTCCCAGGAAAACTGACAAACGTCTGCTTCCCTCTAGACATCTCTGAATTCTTGTAGAGATAAAAAAAACTTCCCCACGCTCTGGCTCTGTCCAGGAAACAATGTGATAGGATCATTTTCTTGCTTAACACAGGCTTTGCTAAGTACCTATCATGTCCAGGCTGTGAGCAAATAGTGGGAGTTACCAAAGCAAAATAGGACAGATAGGATCTCACCCCCAGATGCTCAGAACATTAGAGGGCTACAGACAAGCAAGGAGAAAATGCAATAGTGTTCAAAGCAATGAGGGCGTGAATTCTGCACACAAGGCAGTAGGTGTGAGAAGCTTCCCAGACTCTGAGTGGCCATTAGGAAATCATACACGAGAAGGTGACACCCAGGCTGGGCAGGTAGCTCTGTCACACCACCCTCCCAGCTCAGGCTGACTTGGCCTCTGCAATATCTAATGCCCAGGTCTTCCTTGGTTCCCATTACATATTCACCCTCCCAATTCCACCAGAATACTGAGCCTAACTGCTTTATACTCTGCTCTGCGACCGGGACCTTCCCTTGGGTGTACTAATGCAGCCGCCTTCTAACTGCATGAAGTACACATGGAAGAGCTGCTGGGGCAGCGGCCTCGGGTTTGTACTCTGCTCTGCCCTTATCATGCCTTCTACCCAGAGATACCTGGGCTCTTCCAGTTTCTGACTCCACATTCCTAGACATCCTCCAAACAGGCCCTGAAGAAGTCAAGTGAAGAGTGAGTGGCGAACAGGACCTGACCGGTCAGGCTCCTTTCAGATTTGAACCAGGTCTGCACTCCCCACTTCCTAAGACAAGGGAGTTGCACACAGATTCCAGATCCTCTTTCACACCCTTTCCTAGAACTTCACTTGATAGGAAATGGATCCAGGGTTTTTCATAGGGCCCAAAAGTTGCTATGCACGCCAGCACCACCAGGTGGCCCCAAGGACTCAGCCTGCATGTCCACACCTCCCATCTGGCAGTTACAGAGGCTGGGCAGTAGAACCATCTGAAACATCTCCAGGGAAATGGGATCTATGCCCAGGCCCTATCAAAGGCCAATTAAACCAGAGTATTAGGAGGAAGAACGATGCCATGGGTGCTTGTAAAGCCCCCAAATGTTTCAAGGAGAAGCCAGGGATTAGAAAACAACAGCTTTGTGGAGAGCCACATGCATGAGGATGAAGTTGGACTACTTCCTTACACTCTACAGAAAAATCAGCTCAAGATGGACCAAAGACCTACCTGTAAGAGCTGCGACAACCAAACTTTTAGAAGAAGTTGCAGAAGTAAATCTTTATGAATTTGGGTGAAGCAGAACCTTCTGAAATATGACATCAAAAGCATGAGTAAGCAGAAAAAATAGATTAAATGAACTACATCAAAAACACAAAAATTTATTATGCAATACTGCCATCAGTAGAGTGAACAGATAATCCATAGGGGATATTCTCAAATCATACAACAGCTATTGTGTCTAGAATACGGAAAGAACTCTTACAACTCAACAATTAAATGTCAGCCCAATTTTAAAATGGGGAAAGGATCTTAAGTGACCCTTCTACAAAGAAGGAATCCATATATCTTTTGTTTTTATTTTTGTTCCTCTGAGACACAGGTATGTCCGATGAGAAATATTTATGGTCAGAAAGCCCATGAAAGGTGCCTAACGTCACTAGCCAGTGGGAAATGGAAATCGCGACCTCAGTGAGACGTAGTGTCACACCTGTTATGAGAATGACAGAGACTATAGAGATCGAAACCTCCAAATATGGGAGTGGAAATGTAAAATGGTGCAGCCACTTTGGAAGACCATTTTTTCAGGTCTTCAAAATCCTATGACCCAGCGATTTCGTGCCTAAGTACACATCCAAAGGAAACGAAAACAGATATTCACATGAACAGTCATATTACTCATAAAGCTAAAAATGGAAACAACCCAAATGGCTATCATCTGTGCAATGAGAAAACAAAATATGATATATCCTTATAAAACTATTAAAAGGATGAAATATTGATATATACTACAACTTGAATGAATCTTAAAAAAAAAAAAAGTATTTGGTACCAATCTCACTACATGACTCAGACTCATAATGATCCTCCTGTTTTGAGCCTCCCCAGCGCTGGGATTGCAGGTGTGCACCACAACACCTGTCCTTGGTGGCCAGCTCAGCATGCTCGGGGGCAGAGCTGGCGTGGCATGTGATGCCAGGGTCGAGCCCCAGTCTCTGCGCTCGCCTAAGCAGGCCCTTAGTCTGCTGAGCTATCTTGCCAGCCCAACGTGAAGGAATCTGTACAAAATGTAGTACTAAATTAAAGAAGCCAGTCCCAAAAGACCACATACTTCAGCATCACCCTGGGCTTTGTGGAAAGCCACAGCTAATCAAGGAAACCAAGTCACTGAAAGTAGTTTCACTGTTTCTGTTTTCATTTCCCCTCTTTCAACCTGGTTTTTTGGGTGGGTCTCAGAAGTGTTCTCATAGGTAGCTCTGTTGCCTATAGTTCTGAGAGCGTGGTTCCCTCACAGAAGACCAAAGGCTGGGCTCCTCTGGTTACGATGTAGGCCTTCCAGTGGGCAGAAGTATACATAAAGTATGCAGAACAGGCAAATCTATAGAAACAGAAGGTAGATGCGTGTTTTCCAGGGCTAGGGAGTACAAGGAGATGAGCGGCCCTTACCACTAGGATCTATATTAAGGGGTATGTGGGGGACCACCTGAGCAGCTCTCTTTGAAAGAAAAGCGACTGTCACCATTTTCACTGAGTCTGATCCTATTTCCTCATATTGTTAGATACAGAGCTGGCTAGGACTTCTGTTTATCCTTCAATTGGCCTTAAGCAATGTGTATTGGTCTAGCTGAGGTGCTGGTGATAGTCTTTGAAGGTGGCATGTGTGTTTCCCTGGTAAGCCTGCTGCTCCTTAATGTGAGCTGGGTGGAGACAGGACAGTAGAGCTAATGCTCCGTGCTGCCAGCTGGGAAGGAGCCTCGAGACAGAGGCTATAACTTCCTGGGACTACATCAAAGCTGAAGTCCTAGACTTCCCAAAACATTAAATACTATATAGTGCAGATTACTCTCTCCGCATATCCTCTCTGCATATGGCAGAGGTAAATGTAGGCCCCACACCTAGCTCAGCTCACAGTAGTCACCTACTTCCCACAATTCTCAGTCAATCCTCAAGCCACACCCCCACTGAATAAAAACTGGGTGAGTGCCCTGGGTCACTCTCTTTGTTCCGGAAAGCCGTGTCATGGCAGGACTTACAGCCCCTCGACTCCCCGATGATTAAAAATATAACTTAGTATCCTCATTTTCACCGTGGGTTGCATGGAAAGTGGTAGATTGGAATCAACTTGACGGGATTCCAATAACATAACTTTGGGATTACAAATATTGGTTTCTTGGACTGAGACAAAGGACCAGGAAGTGTCTCCTACAGGAGTACATAGTTTTCTTTTTAAGGTGGTGAAAATATTTTTAAATTAATCATAATGATAGTTACACAACTTTCTGCATACTAAAATTCTTTGTATTGTACCCTTGAGATGGGTGAGCTGTACGGCCTGCAGCATGTGAACCATATTCCAGAAATGCTCTTCTTAGAGAGCAGGGTGATTCTCTATGTCCTATTCTGGATGGGAGTGGGGCCTTTCTCAGTTATACTTCATGGCTCCCTGTTTTCAGTATTTGTGTCCCACCCATCTGTCTGGATGTGTGTCTCATACATCTAATCATGCTCTCTCCCTTCTCTGTTCTCTCTCACACACAAATTTTATTTCTCTCTTGCCCAAGAAAAGAACTCCAGACAATTCTCAGAAGTGCCACCTTTGCACATTTGCTTATGCAGAGAGCTGGTAAGTCACTAAGCGAGAGTATTTGCAGAGAGTCAGTGAGCAGTATTGCTCAGCTTCAGGGCATCCCGCTTGTCAGAATGGGAGTTTTTGAGTTATCCAAATATTGGATGCTCATCGTAGAGACCATACAGACTGTATCTTCAAAGGAAAAAAAAAAAGGTCAACCTAACTCCTAGGACAATCGGAGCCCATAGCCTACGGCTGCCTGGTTCTACCTTAGGAAAGGGACTTTTCTCAATTCTACCCTTTCCTAAGTGCCTTATCTCCTAAATGGAAAGGAAGCAACAAGAGTTAAGTCAAATATGACAAAGAGATGATACCCGATGAGCACAAGAATGCTGGATTCCCTGAGGGTGGCAGGTTGCATGTTCTAAAAATAACCGCAGTGATATTATTTCACAAGATCTCCCGAATTCCTAGATACTCCCCTTACAAAAAGCACAGTCTAAATTCCCTCCCCTTGAGTACAGCTCAGCATAGGGACTTTCCTTCTAATGAATAAAATCTAGAAGTCATATTGTGTGGGTACTCATCCCATGATGCCAGGTTAGAAAGGGTGGCACAACTTCCCCTGACCCTCCCCCAACCCCTGACCCAGCGGCCCACATCCATGGTATAAGGAAGCCCAAATCTCATGAAGGGAGCCCACATGTCTCTGCCAGCCAGATGCCCGCTAGGATCTCAGCCAACAACCACAACTCACAGCCAGAGCCAGAGATGACAGAGCAGCAAATCCACTCATGAAATCAGCTCCCAACCCCTACTCCCACTCCCCAGCCTCCACTCCCACCTCAGCTATGAGGGGTTGCCAGGTGGTTGTCAGCCTGATACACCCAGATGAAATGAACTAGCAAGGAGTGTGGAAGGCCTACCTGAGGATTGTTACCAACAGTGTGAGAGGCAGAACTGGACAAGCTGTTGAGAGGCTATTAGGGAACTGTTTGGAGAAGGTGGTGGAGCTCTTGGAAGATGCTGGTTCTCCTGGGCTATTCTGATGGGTGACCTTGTCATGCTGGCTTTCCTGGTGAATTTGGTTGTTTTTATCAGAGGAGGAGCTCAGGACTTTGTTGTCACTGAGGATAGCTATGGTTCGTTTTGGGGAACTCTTGTCCTCACCTTGAACATCACTTCCTGGCTCTGGAGTGGAAGATGGTGCCTGCTAAGTCTCATGAAGAAGCTTGTCACGTTGACTTGCCTGATGGTAGCTCAGCTTTCCTCCTCACTGGAGGAGCTTGGGACCTCACTGTTGCTGAGGACAGATGTGCTTTCAGGGGAGCTCTGGTTCTTACCTTGAGCATTGCTTCCTGGCTCCAGTACAGATCCCTCAGCCTGCTGGCACAGACCCTTCATCCTGCTGGTACAGACCTTCTAGCTTCCACCACTGATCTTTGGCCTTCCCAGTGCAGATCCATGAAACAGGCCTGTATGAGACATCGCCATGAGCTCTAGGCCTCCAGCTGGACTCGTGGGAGGCACTGTTATGAGCTGTCATCTTCAGCAGTACTCATACAGGACATTACAGTGGTATTCAGGCTCTCAGCTGGTTTCTTTGGTCTTTAGCCTGGGGACAGGTTTCCTGTACTTTGGGTATGTACTTCTTTGGGTAATACATTATAAAACAATCTTATAAAATATGTGTCCTATATTGCATTGTTCCCCTTACAAGAACCCCGAACCACAACTTCGGCCAATAAGTGGAACAGAGGTGAGCTATCCTTCTGAGCTCTTCCCAAACTGCAGATTCCTGAATGTCACTTACCCATATGTAACAAATGACTGACCCATGGCTGAGCAGCCCGAGGGCCATAGTTATTTTCTCCCAGCTTCGGTGGGTAGGAGTGTGGCCTGGATGAGCAGGTCCTCCATGTCAGGGTCTTCCTCCGACTGTGCCTTGTGTTGTGCCCCCCTCTGCAGCACAACAACTTAGTTCATGCAAGCCCAGAAGGCAAGAAAGCATCAAAGGCAGCAAGACCATAGTCCCAGTCTATTGCCCAATCACACGAGAGCCATCCCACCGCCATCGCCATAGTCTGTTCACTAGAAACGAGTCGTGCCTTTCAGACCCCATTCGAGGAGAAGAGATTTAACAGGGCAAGAGGCCCTCGAGCTCTATCAGAGGCTGACTGCCCTGAGAAAAATGGATGTTTTGATATTCTACTACATTAAACTTTCAGATGACTTGTAATACAACATTACACAAATAGAAAACACACATTCACAGAGACAGAATACACTATATATTTGTTAAATACATTCTGTGTGCTGAAATCATTTTAGAGATGGCAAAACTGAGGCTTTATTGAGATTTAGTGACTCACCACAGCTATTGATGGCAGAATGATGAAGAACAATTGTATTAGAACTCCTAGTTCAGGGCCTTTTTATGTGTCCATTCTATTTCCTGTCTTTTGGAGAGAACCAAAAATCCCAAACCTTTGAAATATCAAATAATGTTTTACCAATGACTTTTTATTTCCAATCCCTAAATTAACCAGCAGGAACTATTTCTAGTGTACTCCCCACCCCTTTAGCTCCTAGTTATAAAGGACTTTCCTCTTCATGTAAATTCTGTATTTTGTAAAGCTGGCAGAACCAGTTCACCATGCTTAGCTGGATTTTCCTCCATAAAAACAAGCTTTCTGGAACACTATCACTTGCCCATGATGAGGACATAGATTCCAGGAAGTTCGTTTTAAATGCTAAAAAAAGAACATGAAGCAGACATCTGCTTGAGTGGAAGAAAACACAAAACCGGACTGTGCCTGCTGCTGGTATCTCTGGCCCACCCACCTCCTCGAGAGGTGGTTCAGGCAAAGAGCAAAACCCTTCTTGCTAGTTAAGTCAAGGAGGCAGGATGGGAGGGAGGTCGGCTTTTCACTGAAAATCTTTTCAAACCAAATTTTAAAATATGAACCATGCATGTTAATTACCTTTATAATCAATTTCAGGTGAGAGATTTTGCTATGCAAGGGAAACTGAATCAGCTCTGGTGCTGATTCTGTGTTGCTCTAAGCACCCAAGTTGGGCTCAAGCCTGGGCACTTGGTGGGGACAGAAAGAGCAGACAGGTGGCCTCTTCAGGGGCACTGTGCCTACCCACAAGGTAACAAAAAGCTTTTCCAGAAGCGTTAAATAACCCAAAGCCATACCCTAAATGCCCAGGGGCTGACAGTATTCTCAAAGATAACCTCACTTTCACCAGTCCATAGTAGAAATGATAATGATGGTAATAACCATGGAGGTTATTATTGATTAATTAGAGTGGTTAGCCATCACCATGCAATTTAATTATCTATACAGATGAAACTGGGTCTACCATTTTATTCTTTGTTATCTGTATGACCCTTCTGGTTTTTGATCTCTCTGTTCCCACTTTCCTTCATCCTTCGGATTGTTAAACCTGGGATGATTAATTTTGATTATTGGTGTAGCTGGATTAGAAGGCTCCTGCAGAGGTAACTGGATGCTGAGGTCACCAACACTCAATCTTGAAGAGCCATTAGGAAGCGAGGCCCTGCTGAGAGAAGTGAGGCACTGAGTCCTGGCCTCGAGGACTGAACCTGGCCCTGGCCCCTTCTTCATTGGGTGCTTGAGCAGCTCTCTGCTTCCCAGGTAGCAAGAGTTGAGCAGCTTTCCTCAGATGTGCCCTTCCACTAGGATGCTTCTGCCCAGAGTAAGCTCGCTGTGGAGAGAAACCACAAGTCAAAGTAAACCTCTCCGCCTCTGAGCTGTGAGTGTCAGGTATTGTGTGCCAGGGATGGGACAACACAAGGCAATCTGAGAATTCCATTTTAATACAGCTATTGGCTTATAAGCTAGAATGGCCTGCTGTAGTGGTTAACATTGAAATTGTTTAGAGTAATAAAGTTGATACGGTGCCCCTTTACACAAAATATAGATACTGTACAAACCTATAATTCCACTACTATGCCCACAGAACTTTTTCTTTTGGCCATGCTAAAAATTAAACCCAGGGCCTTCACACTAAGCTATATTGCCAGTCTTTCTTCCTTCCTTCCTCCCTCCCTCCTTCCCTTCCTTCTTTTTTCTTCTTTCTTCCTTTTGGGATAGGGTTTTTCTCTGTTGCTAAGTTGCTCCAGCTGGGACTCTAACTCATGATCCTTCTGCCTCAGCATCTCAGGGATTGGGATTACAGGCAAGTGACATTATGCCCTGCACAGAAGTTACTCTAGGGATTCCAGTAGATATGCTTAATTTTTCATAAAGTTAGCACTGTTCCTTTTCACAAAATGCAGACACTGTAGAACCGTGGAGCTCCATGTTCCTTATGCTACCACACATGCAGCACTCCTTCTAGTACAGCTACTGTACCCTATACAAGAAGTGCTTGATCTCATCTTCAAACGATCATGTACCTTTTTTAAATTAGGAAGAAAAAAAAATCTTAGAATTTACCCAAACATTTATCATGAATGATGCTCCTAGACCTTCAGAAAGATCCAAGATTCTTGCCTCCATGATTTATTTTCACCTTAAAGAACTTCTTTTCCTGTGTCTTCCTCCCAGGGACCATATTTTGTTATGCTTGGCCTATGGGAGTCTTTACTGAATTATTGCATTGAGGGATTAGGATGCCCCATTACAAGAATACTTTTGAATTCCCCAAAACAAGAACCATATACAACCATACTAGAGAGAAAAACCCTTTAGATTCTTTCTGAAATAGCATAATCTATAGCCTTGGGCTGGGGAGATGGTTCAGCAGCATAAGCACCTGCCTGGCAAGCTCAAGGTTCTGAGTTCAATTCCCAGTACTCAAAACAAACCCCACAGATGAAAGCCTTGTTTCCCAAACTTGAGTCATCTTCCAGCCACACCCCTGATGCTGACCGTGGCTGACATAACCTGTACTCTTAGTCATTTAATATCTTTTAAATCGACTCAATTGTTTTGCTTAAGCAAATTATTTAAAAAGGAAAGTGACCTCATGTCACTATTGTAAATGGAAAAGCCATATCATTTACTTTAAGTAAATGGTAACCTAAAAATAAATACCATAGAAACAAAACAATGTTGATAAGTTATAGTCAGACACTGTTGCCTGCCAAAAGCTCTGATAATAGGTCCAGCTTGCTCTTTGCGAAAACAGGGAAGAATCCCAGCACTTGGTAGGCTGAGGCAGGGGGATAGCCATGAGTTTGAGGGCAACCTGATCCATACAGTGAGTTCAAGACAAGCCTGAACTACATAGTAAGACCCTATTTCAAAAATAAATAAATAAATAAATAAATAAAAATGGGAGATCCAACAAACCAGAAGAGGAGTGTTCCAAAACTAGAAATCAGAAATATAATAAAACTGAAAAAAGGAACAAAAAATTCCCTGTAACTTAGGATTAGATGGCAGAAACTCCAAAAGAAATAAAAACAAAATAGAAGCTTATGCCTACCTGCCACAAAGGTCTGGTGGCAGGTGTCTCAGGAATGGTATGATACCCCATAGTGTTGTAAAGAGGACCAGCCAGCGTGTTGGCTGTCCAGAAAGCAACAAATAAAAAGAGGAAAGAAAAACACCATTCTTTCCCTTTAAATATGCTTTCTTCCATTTGCTTCCATTCCCACAATGGTGGATTAATTAATGGCCAGCTTTGTAACATGGAGATGAACTGGAGCAGTGTGGTGCTGGGTGTGGAGGGCCCACCTGAGGAGTATTTCCAGCAGCACAAAGAGAACTGAAGGGGAAGATGGTGTGCTGGTGATTCTCCTGGAGAAGCTTGTCACTCTGGTTTTCCTGATACAACATCAGCTGTTCTCACTGTCAGAGGGGCTCAGGTCCTTGCTATTGCAATGAATGGCTGTGGTAGTCTGGGGGGCAGGACTGCTCCATACCTTGAGTGTCGCTTCCTGGCTCCAGCTGAACTGAGCCAGCAGGTGCTGGGTGTGGAAGGCCCACCTGAGGGTTCTTACCGGCATCATAAGAGGCAGAACTGGAGAGGAAGAAGTCTAGAAGCTGTTGGGAAGTTGTAGGAAGCCACTAGTTTTCTTGGAAGAGTTTGTTACACTGGCTTTCCTGATGAACTTGGTTGTTCTTATCCTCAAAGAAGCTCACGACCTCACTGTCACTGAGGATGGCTGTAGTGCTTCTGAGGGGAGCTGTGGTTCTTACCTTGAGTGCTGCTTCTTGGCTCCAGTGCAGATCCCTTACCCTCAGCCTGCTGGCACAGATCCTTCACCTCACTGGCGTAGATTTTCTAGCTCCCACCATGGACCTTTGCACTTCTCAGTGAAGATTCTTGATACACACTTGCATGAGACATTGTTGTGGGCTCTAGACCCCAGCTGGACTCATGGAGGACACTTCCACAGGCTCTAGGTCTTCAACTGAACTCATGCAGGACTTTACCATGGGATCCAGGCCCTTAGCTGGGTTCTTTGATTCCTGATTACATGGACAGACTTTTGGGATGAACATGACAATGAGTAATCCTATAAATTACATGTTCTGTATGAAATCCATTCCCTGTAATCTCTGACCACAGCACCCATTATCTGGAGCTTAGTCACATGCTGGACAGGCTAGGAAATGCAGCCTCACATTGGGCATCCAAATGCCTCTCTTTAAAAAAAATAAAGAAAATACAAAAGGAATTCTGCTACTGGAGGGGAAGAGGAAACTGGGTAGACAAGAGCAATCTTTGGTATTTTATGCCACACCTGTGCACCCTCGGTATTCACCCTAGAGAGACCATGTGGATGTAGCCAAGCCTAGATCCTCCACAGACATCTTCCTCTGCCTCTACACTGGACCTTCACCTCACTGCTCCTTCTATGGGGAAAGCCCTTCTTTCCCTCCCCAGTGCCACATGTTATTAGGTCCCTTCCATGTTGCCCTGCCCTGAGACCATGAGGTACCAGTCCTAAAGCCAGGTGGGCTGTGGCAAGGCAGGGCATAGCCACAGAAGACAGCAGAGCCTAGGGAACCTGGCAGACTCAGTTCCACTTTCTTCTCTGCTCCTTAGCAGCTGTGATATCCATCAACAGTCCACCTTTTGTGCCTCTTGCTCACTGGACCCAACATGACAATGCCACAAAGCACACATCCTGGCCACAGCTCTGGCTGTCATGGCTACCCTGGTGTACCAGCCAGCATTTTTACATCCGTGTTAGTGAGCTTTTTTGTTGCTGGGACCAAATATCTGACTTATGTAACTGCAAGAAAGACAGGTTTGCTTTGTCTTACTCAGTCCATGGGCAGCTGGCCCCAAGGCAGAAAGATGACAGTGAAAGGTCACAGCAGGGCAAAGCTGCTCCCCTCGTGGTAGCTAGAGTTGAGAGAAAGCAGGAAGAGCCATGGAAAAGAGGAGTCAGGCAAGAGAATACACTCTTCCAGGTTATAGGATACACTCTTCTGTAAGACAGGAGGCAGGCTGACTACAGACACTCAGCGCCCCCTACCCAGATCACTGAGTTTGGAGGCACCAGCCCTGCATAAGGCAAAGGCCGTAGGCTCCTGAGGTAGCAGGTAGGCTGGGACTGTCCCAGGGATTCACCTTTGAAAAACTGAAGACAGCTCTTAATAAGTGTAACCCCTGGAGATTTCTGCTTTGAAAGTTTTTTGCCAATTAATTGTACAAATTAAAAATTAATAATACATTTTCTGTGTTTTTCACCTGAGACACGTATCTGCTGATCGAAGGGTCTGGTGAGCATAAGCTGAGCTGACGGGTGTGTGACACTTGGGCAGCCTGCTGAGGATCATTCTAGAGAAAATGCAGAGCTTACACTGGGATTTTCAAAACAGCAAAAGTAACAGGCGAAGCAGCCCTATCCTTGGCTGTTTTTATCACTTGGATTGTCTCTACCTTCCTTCCAGGCTGGAAAGATCTGCTCTATCCCTCAAATTGCCTCACTTTATTGGTGAGAAAACTGGGCCTCAGGAGGGGAAGTACCTTGGCCAACACTACACTGCTATGGACAGAGACATGGAGATAGGACGGTGACATGGGCCTCATGGTGGCTGGTCACTGCCATTCCCAGGACTACACGCTCCCCACTGCTCAGTTACCAAACTCCAGCCAGCAGCTCTGACAGCACAAAGTGGGAGTCAGCTTGGCACCGTCACAAGGAGGGTGGGAGAGCTCCCAGATGAAGGAGTGCAGGGCCTTCCACGCCCAAGGACACAGCAGAGACTCCAGGATGAGAAGGCCACGTTCATGCCAAATGCTATTGGTGCCGTAAATGAGGCAGCCAAACATGCCCAACTTGTTATAATTACCCAGCAGGCTGACAGTGTGTCTGAGGCTGCAGCCTTACACTGGTGCCAAGGCAGGAGTCCGGCTTGTCGCGTGATCTCCTCCAGGTGATAAGTTAAACACCATCTGCAAACACCATCTAGATCAAGTTCAGGAACAAACCACTCAGAGAGCAGTTACAACCTATTGCACTTAATAGAAAAAGAAATCACAACAGGTGTTTATTCCCAACCCTTAAAGAAACACTGATTCCCTCAAGAAAATGTCCAAACCGTCCTGTGACCCGAGAAGATGAGCGATCTTACTAGCTCTGTATCCTGGGGCAAGCTGCGCCCCCAGCCCTCTCCCAGCATCAGTCATGCTGTCTTAGAGCCTACTAAAACCCCTCTCAACCAATATATTTGCAGTGATCCAATTTCCAAATAATACCTCGCATTCTGAGGTACAAGGTGGTTAGGATCTCAGAGTATAAAGCTGGAGAGAAGGTAGCACCACTCATATCAGTCGCTAGACCTACCACGCTGTAGGCCTGAGGCCACCAAGCCACAGGAAATGCACTTGGAGGCTTAGGTGAAGACAGGATGGAAGCGATTATATGGTCTCTTCAGCAGGAACAGTCAGGTAAGGAGTTGCTGGCCATCGGGGAACCTGGGCAGAGGGCCCACGGGTGCATCTGTGTTTCCCTGCAGTGCTTTATGTACAGACATCCCAGCAGGGCCTTCGTTGAGGCAGGGCCTCTGGGCCCACTGCTAGCTGGAGAGGGCTTTGGTTTCATTCCTACCTTGCAGAAGCCTCAGCAGCCAATTTGCTTTCAATGCCACTGGCTTGATTAGCTGGGCAGGGGATTTACTCCAAGTACATTGCTTTAACATCAGTCATTTCTGTTTCTACTGCTGTGTGGCTTGAGACAGATGGACAGAGGTTGCCCTTTCCTGTTGCCTGGTTACTGTAGAGCGGTCTGGCTCTGGATAGGGTTACCATCAGAGGCCATCCTCTCCTCTGCCTGTGCTCCTACTAATCTGTGACTCAGAACTGGAGAAATTTGCCCAGAGTCATGCAAACAGGTAGCAGAGCCAGCACTTGGACCTAGCCAGCCTGTCTCCAAAACACTATGTTTCCTTGCATCAGGCTGAAGCTGGTCAGGCTGACCCAGACCAAAGTGCTTAGTGTATGATCTGGTACTGAGGAGCGGGTTTGGGAGAGAGGCTCGGCCTGGAGAAGGGTGGAATTTTCCATTGTTGTGCCTCAACATTTTCTAGCTAAGTGTCTCAAAGGAGGGGACCAATGCTGGGAAGAAAAGATGAAAACAGGTGTGCCATCTAGAATTCTTCATGAATTCCCCTTGGGAAAGATCACATGGCTTTTTTATTATTTGCTTGAAAAACATATCCAACATATCAACAGGCATAGAAAATAAAAGTCTTCCTCAACCCAGCTTTACCAAGTTGAATAGTAAGTCTTACTTTCACTTCTAAGAAATGATGCAACCTCAGTGTAGAAGCCCTTATATGGGCTTCTCTCACTCCCACCACCATCCCTCTTTCCTCAAAAAAAGTACTCATGAGTTTGGTGTTAATCATTCCCATGCAGATTTTTATAGTTTTAATATATATTTTTATATGTGCTTTGATTTCAATGACTTCTCTAAAACTCATGTTAAAATTTAATTATCACTGTAATTGTCTTGACAGATGAGACCCTTAAAAAGAATTATAATGGGGCCAGGAAAATAGCTCAGTAGAATAAGTGCTTCCTTGGCAAGCACAAGGGCCTGAGTTCAATCCCCAGTTCCGCCCAAAAAAAAGAAGAGGAAGAAGAAGAGTTATAGGAGAAATAAGAAGGGGTTGTGGATATAGCTCAGCTGTCTGGCAAGCACAAGATCTAGAGTTCAATCCCTGGTAAAATAGAGAAAGAGAGAGAGACAGAGAGAGACAGAGACAGAGAGACAGAGACGGACAGAGACAGAGGCAAATCAAATGCTGTTAGAGACAAAATGTCCTGGGAGTGGACCCCTAAGAGAAGGGTGAGTGTAGACACCCCTGCAGTGGTCTCACACACATTCACCCCCATCTGCCAGTGAGATGTACCAAGAGGGCACTGGCCATGTGCCGCTCCTTGGCCTTGGACTTCCTTGCCTCCAGAACTGAGAGCCAAATAAACTTCTGTCCTTTGTAAATTACCCAGTCCATGAACTATGTTTCATCAAGGAAATAATACACTAAGAGAGTATCCATAAGCACTTTATAGTATTAACCTTCATGATTTAAAGCTTTATACAAATGACATCCTACTGGACTTCTGCAACTGGTTTATGGCCACAGTTTTTTAATTTATGTTCTGGTTTCCTTTGTTTAATGTTGCAAATGATTTTGCAACAAGAATCTTGTACCAACAAGCATCTTACTCTCTTCTATAGCATAAAACTAAAAGCGAGATGCCTGGGCATGGGGTAGGAATATCTTCACGTCCCATGGCTTTTGCCAAACTTCTGTCAAGAATAGTTCTAACTTGTGCTCCTACCTGTATAAGTGCAAACTCATCACAACCTTGAGTATTCTTGATACTATTAGACCTTTTTAAAAAATTCTGCCATGGGAGATGCTATGTTGCTAGGCTTTTAATTTTCATCCCACCTTTTCGTCAGTGGAATTAAACATCTTTAAATAGTTTTATCTGAATGGCCTAATTCTTTACATAACTCTGCTTTAGGTATTCAGGGGAAAGTGCAAAGTAGCCATGAGTTGAATCTTTGTCTGGCTCTTGGTGACTACTAGAATTCTGGCCATGAGTGACTATTAGAATTCTGCCAACCCCTGGAAAAAAAAAATTCAGTAACCTGAGGAGCACGGGGTAGTTGATATTCTACTGAGCTATCTCCACAACCCCCAGTTGACCTTAAGGACAAAGGGATCCATTTTGCTCAATAATTGTAGTTGGCACAGCACCCCTAGTGGTCACTAATGGCATGGACAGTCTCTGTGAAGCCGGTAAGAACTGTACTCTGAGCTCTCTCTACTCTGGACAGATTATGAGACAGAGAAATGAAGGACCACATTGACTGCGAGCACAACACACAAGATACTCTGTGTTACTTTATCTTCCATTACTGCAGATTGGTCTCAGAACCTTGGCACTGAGACACATCAACGCTTTTTCTTTTCTTTTCTTTTTTTTTTTTTTTCTTTTTTTTTGTAAAACTAGGGATGGAACTCAGTCCCTTAAGCTTGCCAGGGAAGTGCTCACTCCACTGAGCCATCTCCCCGGCCCCATCACTTTTTATTTTAATTTTAATTCCCTTTTTATTTTGAGATAGGATCTCTTGTTAAATTATCCAGGCTGGATTCAAATCTGAGAAACTCCTGCCTCAGCTTCCCAGAATGCTTTGATTATAAGCATATGCCACCACACCCAGCTTGTGTTACATATTTTAAATAAACTATTAAACTATAATAGATGAAGAGAAAATACATAAACTGCTTAAGTGCTGTTCTTAATAAATTTACAAAGCAAACATATTTGTGTAACACCCAACTCTAGAACGTTCCCAGCACCACAAACCTCTCCTCGCGTCACCTCCCAGTGACTGTTCCCCTCCCCCAGAGACAGGGTAATATAGCTGTTTAAACTTATCTGCCTATTGGAGGGCAGGACTTTCTCTGGACTTCCCTTTGACTCTTGCAAGGGTGTTCCTAAGTCTTCACCACAGTGCCATATAGATTTATAAACATGTGGGTGTGTGAATTAAAACTATAGTGGGGTCCACAGTGCCCCTTTCTTGGCCAGGGCCTGCCTGCTAGGCAAAGGGAGGCTGAAAAGCTGGAGAGGGAAAAGTGGAGTGGAGTGGTGGAAGACAATAATTATTTGCAGTCAAGTATTTTAACTGTGTGTGTGTGCGGGCGGGCGGGCGCGTGCGATAGAGATTGAACCCAAGGCTTAAACACTGAACTACTGAACTACTTTCCCAGCCCTTTTTTTAATTTTAAGACAGGATTTCAAAGCTGCCCAGCGAGGGCTCAACTTTATAATCCTTCTGCTCCAGCCTCCTGGAGTGTTGGGAATGCCATCACGTTCAGCTCTATGCTGATGTTTAATACACAGCATGGGCCACTGGTGTGTAAGGCGCTGGTAGCTGAGAGTGCAAGTGAACACAACGAACACTAAGAGGCTCCACAAGCAAGAGAGGAGAAGTGGCTGACTGTGGAGACACAGGCGGACGGGCTGTGTGTAGCGTAGATGGACAAATTCACGGGCGCGGTGATGCAGTAGATGAATGGTGAGCGGCCTGGTGCCATCCAGAGAAGGAGCGGGGTGGAAGCAGCAATCAGGAGGTCTGTTCTCGAGGTGTGGAGTCTGATTTGCTTTGAACCTGGCATGAGGAAATGGCGAAAACTGGAACTAGCATCTGGGATTTGAAGGGAAAGTCTGGATAGAAGATTTGAGACCTGTTGGCCTGCGCAGGCCAGGGAAGGCCACGGGAGTCAATGAAGTTCCTATGGAGGGACAATCCAAGAGGACCTAAGAAGTGACTGTTGTGTATTCTGCAAGCCTGTTAATAAGGAATGTTTTTAAATGGCCCTTTATTTTTTAGATACCTGTTCTAAAATATTTGCATTGTAATATTAAGTGTAGAATTTGCTTAAAAGTCATTTGGGGAGGAGGGAGCAGGAGGTGTGAAGGCACAGATAGTATGAATATTTAGGCCACGAGTTGGCCATCATTGAAGCTGGATGACAACTACCTAGAAGCCGTACTGTTCGCTTTTGTATATGTTTAAAATGTCTCATACTAAATGTTCAGAGGCCTGAACACCCACAGCATCTAGCGTAAGATGGAGGAGGTGGGAAAGCCTGCAAAGAAAATTGAAGAGTGACCAAAGAGACAGGCAAAGAGGACAACCAGGAGGCAGGACCTTCAGCTAACAGGAGAAATGGACTGAAGAAAGGGCAGGGGATCAGTGGGTCTTTGGAGTCAAGTTGCGAGTTCCAGTAATGCTGAAGAGACAGGACCCAATTCCCTCCAAGCTAAAGGAGACCTCCAAACAAGAGACATGTTCAGAAAGACCAAACCAGAACTCCAGGAGTGAGTAATGTCCTAGGTCTTGGCAAGAGTGGTATAAAAATTGCAGAATTACATAAGAAAGCAATCAGAGGATGATATAGCCAATGAGGATAGGCTCAATTCAATACTTTAGGGTTTATTTCTTTCACAATTAAATATATTCTCCCTTTTAGTTATCTCTGTGTGCTTATATAATATGGCAGCAGAAAAAAATGGAGGCCACTTTGTTAACTGTGAGTATATATCTCTTCCCTTTTCTTGATTGCTTAAGAAAACTACTCTTGGCTTCGGTATTTATCATCAACCCCTCCAAAACAAAGCTGACATGTACCCTAACGGGCTGGGCCTTGCCTGGGTGCTGTTGCCCAGAGAAGCCCAGGTACCCTTGTGTCATCACAGTGCCCTGCATTGTCTTCAAAGCCACATCTTCGTCCTCACTTAGCTTGAGCCTCACAACGGACTCCCACTCTGTGAGTTGGACAAAACAGGGTGATGTTCTTAAATTGCTTTTTATTTCAATCCCCATTAAGCAGACAAACAAGCAGGAAGCAGGGGGAGTTGTTTGTAGAGTTTTGAATGGAATCTTCACCTCTGGCTCCCAGGTCAAAATTCTGCAAGGGTAGGACTGGGGTCCCTGATATAAGATGGGATCCAGCAGTGGCAAGGAGGACCCCAGGATGCTAGCTTCCCCCTGGGATACACAGCAATTCCTCACACATCCTCTCCTGGTGTCCAGCATTGTTAATGGCTCATGGGGGTGTGAACAGGAAGCCTCTTCCTCCTGGGAAGACAGTGGCCTCTGTCAGGGCTGAAAGCTGTGAAAAGTGTGGTCCCTGCCAGAGAACACCAGGGCCCTGCCAACTCGGGCGAGCGCTTAGACATGCTGCAAGCCAGAACAGGCCTTGGCTTTGACTGAGTGCTGAGAAGAGGGCCAAAGTAAACACTAGTGGGATCCCCACCCTGAACCACCCAGCACCCGTCCCCATCCCCCCATGCCAGCAGATGGACGGTGACCAGTGCTGGTGATTTGCTCCTCCCCAGGGAGCAACCGTTGGAGGAAATGGCCGAGGAGCACACGGGAGGAGCTTTGTATAGATGAACCTCAGGAAGGTCCCTGGTCTCCAGGAAGGAAAAACAGAGCCAGCATTGAAATCACAACAGTTGGCAACAGTGATGGTCTCCAGGGCGCGTGGGCGCCTGGTGAGTGACATGCAGGAAATACAGTAGGTGGGAGAGTGCACTAAGGGGCCATCTTTCCCCTGGCAGTGCTGGGCCACCTCTTTTGGTGTGGTAACAGGGACAAAGATGGAACCAGCTCCAGTGAGGCTGCCTGCTTCTACAAGAATAAGATCACACAGCCACCTGGTCAGAGGTGATGGCTTCCATCATACTCTCAGGACAGAAAAATTTCCACATTGCTACACCAGACTTACATTTTTAAGGACACATATTTTAAGCTTCTTACAGAAACAAAACACAGAGGCCATTCTTGTAAAAAGTCATACATCCAGTGTTGACCCAAACAAGAAAATAATGCAGATATTCAAATCCATGCCCTTAACCCAAAATCAGGCTCAGGCCTTCAAAGTGGTACCGAAGCACACGCTCTGCACCCTAAGCACTGGCATGGTCAGGAACACAAGAGTGGAAGCTCTCCAGTGGTCTGTTGGTGGCTAGAGGAGTCATAGAGCATTGTGACCAAAATCTACAATTCTGTCCAGTTTATCAGGGTCACAGGGCCATTGGAGGTCCCTAGGGGCGGGTTCCTTGTGCAAGTTCAAAAATTCGCTCATTTCTTGCTGTGTCTACACATCTGTTCATCCTGCCACTGTCCAGGCACGTACCCATGCCCTCTTACGTCTGGTGCACGCGCGCGCTGCCAGTCCCGTCACAGTACTGATGGCTCTGTTTTTCCCAGTCTCTCATTCAGATATTTGCTAGACACTGTGTCTATGCAAAGCACCATGCTGGGAATCTAGAAACAAAGGAAGGATGGCCTCCCTCGTCAGCCATGTGGCAGGCTAACGAACTCCATCTTTTGAGAGCACACTGAGTTTGGGGAGGTAATCAATTCTTCTAGAGTGAATGTCCATACTCCTTAATTTACTGTGTATTTCTTGAGAGCCAATGCTGTTTTAAGCATATATATTTGCTAGTTTTTCATCACTATGACAAAATACCTGACCTGGGCTAACCTTATATAGAAAAGAGCTTTATTTAGCTGACAGTTTTAGAAGTTCAAGGACATCGTAAGGCTCAGCTCTGGCAAGGGCCTCCTCTAACTGCCATGGCATGGCCAAGGTATGGATGGGAGCAAGAGGATAAGAAAAAGCGCACCTCTCAAAACAAGTAGCCACGGTCCTCAGAATCCTTCCATGGATGTACCCTTGTGACCTATTGACCTCCAGCTAGGACACATATCTTAAAGGTCCCCAGTATCTCCCAATACTGTCATCCAGGGGACCAAGTTCCCAATGCACAAGCCTCTGGGAAGACATGAATACCTAAACTGTAGCATGTGAGAATGGTCCCTACCCTCAGTGAAAAAGAAGCTCAATACAGTGGGCTCATTTCCTCCAAATAAGCAGAGATTTGGGCTGGGAGAGAGTGTATGAGAATAAATATCTTTTCATGATGGTTAGCAGCAAGATAACAAAGGAACCTGCGGGGGGGGGGCACATCACTGCTTGGTGAAGGCCCAGAGTTTGGGACTGAAAACAAATAAAGAAGGGCAATATCTGGAACAATATATGCAGCCTAAAGTGGCCTGAGTCAGAGAAGTGTTCTGGAGGATTCTCAAATAAAGGTCAGGGCCTCTAAGTGTTTGACAGGTTCGATTCTCCCTTAAATGAAAGGTGAAATTAATGGATTCTAACATGCAGCCTAATAATACATTTAGATACTTAAAATAAGGTTTTTTAAAAGGATAACTTTATGAGTACACATGTCCTTTCTCCCTAATGAAATCTCTTGAGTACAAAATTTGCACATATCTTTCCTCCTTTTCTCATCAGAGGAAAGAAAGGCTGCAGTAACTAAAGTTGAAATAATGCAGTGCGAGGCCACCCCAAGCTATCTCTGTCCTGAGTCCTGGGGCTGCAGCACTGAGGGCACCTGTGCTTCCTACCCCAGGTGCCACTGCACCTGGCCCACTCCTCGCTTCCTCCCACCCTGCTTCAACTCCTTGTCACAGGCTTTTCCTGGCTGCTCTGCACTTCTTCTCCGCTCAGCCCACTTCATTCTTTCACAGAACAATTGTCACCTACATCTTGGCAGGTCCAAGAATGAAGGCACTCACCCCATCATCCCCTCCAGGAGGGCGGGTTCTCAGCTCCTTTATAGAGTTTGGCACAGATAATGTGCAGGACATGTGTGCTGAAAGAAAGTAGGAAAGAAAGATGGAAAGCAAAGGAGGGAGGACAGGGCAGATGCTGGGGCTCACCACCCTGGAGATCTGAGCAGGGCTTCCTGGGCAGGGTAGAGGTGACCTAGGGCTGGTATCACTGCTCCAGTGGAATTTCCTGGAGTGGAGAAGAGAGGGACAAGCAGTTCAGGCAAAAGCAAACTCCAAAGTGAAGGTGGCTGGAGGAAGACTCGGTGCTGGACCCTAGGGTTTGGGGCAGAGGCACAAGTGAGGCCAGAGAGTGGGTGGGGACCTCTCCTGCAGAGCTAGCCTGGGCATGAGGCCTTCTTCCACAGGAACCATCTAGAACAGCTGTACAGGAAAGGAAGAATGGGGGAGACGGGGAACAGAGGGGTTTGCTGGCAA
Source organism: Ctenomys sociabilis (assembly GCA_004027165.1). Classification (NCBI taxonomy): domain Eukaryota; kingdom Metazoa; phylum Chordata; class Mammalia; order Rodentia; family Ctenomyidae; genus Ctenomys; species Ctenomys sociabilis. Next base: position 79,094 of record PVKA01006400.1, read on the forward strand.
GGGACACTTGATTCAGCAACTTTCAGACAGGGAGGCAGGATGGGTTGACCCAAGGGTGTCCAACACAGAACTGGCAGCCAGAGCTAGCCTGGGAGATGAGGTGGGGAGGTGAGCCTGCGCACAGATGAAAGGAGGCAAGTTAGGGCCCAGAGGCCTAGCACCTCTCTGTCCGCAGCTGGGGGTGGGCAACAAGCAGCAGTGTCCCTGGGGGGCTCCTCATCTTTACCTCCCTGTGCCACTAGGGAAAGCTGCTTGGACAGGGCCCCCTCTCCCAGCCAGTTTAGGGCCACACCTTCCCCCATCCCCACCCTGCCTGGCTCAGCCTTGAGGACACACACACACACACACACACACGCACGCACGCACGCACGCACGCACGCGCGCGCTGCCAGGTATGATCTCAAGGCCAGCACACGTCCCAGGCACAGCCCCTCCCCCACCCCTCCTGAGCCCCTGTGCCCAGTCCAGGCCTGCTCCTGCTGCAGGAAGAGTTGTGTTTGCTCTGCACAGCTGGGCGAGGCCTGGCGCTAAAGAAGCAAAGAAGCACGGCTAGCCTCCCCTTGCCTACTTGTAGGCACCCCATTCACGGCACTGTCCTCTCCATTTCCCGCTTTGCAGCCCTCACAGGAGAGGGTGTAAAGTCACCTACACTGGCAGGAGGGCCTCTGCCTCAGGCCACCCGCCAAGGAGCTTTGCAGAGGGACGCGAAGTATCCAAAACTTGGAACTTCGAGAAGCACCGCCCCCTCCCGCTTCTTTTGAGGAACAATGGTGATGTATATGCTTCCATAGCATTGCTCCATATACCTTTTTTTTTTTTTTTTTTTTTTTTTTTTTTTTTTTTTTTTTTTTTTTTTTTTTTTTTTTGTCTTTTTGAGACAGGGTCTCACTATGCAGTTCAGACTGGCCTTAAGCTCACTTTGTAGCTCAGGCTGGTCTCGAACTCACAACAATCCTGCTGCCTCAGCCTCCCGAGTGCTGGGATTACAGGCCTGCACCACCACGCCGGGCTCTGCTCCATATACCTTTAAAATAACTTTTTGCTACAAAAACAAAAAATGTGTTACGTATGACTTTGAATCACATTTGATATATTTAGATAATTTTTCAGAAAGAAAAACCAACAAAATCTTTCTGTGAAATAGAGATTTCCCTTTCCCCCAAAATTTCAAGTTACCTTCGGTGCCATTGTGGCTCCCTTTGGAGAGAGGCAGGGCTGAGCCAGCTCTAGGGAGAAGCCGCGCCAGCTCTTGGGGAGCACACACCCGCCTGCCCCGCCTGGGATGTCAGATTGATTAACTTCTTCATAGTCCTGAGCTCCCTAATGTTTTTCTGTGAAATGTCTCAGCCCTAAACGATCGTGACCCAAGGCAATTTACAGTTACTTCCATTTTTTTAATGAAGTCTGATTTAATAGTCGGAATGGTTAATGGCCTCGTCTGTCACACATAATAAAACAGAGCCTAATTGTGTTTTAAAAAGGCCCTTTTGGTATGAACAGAAGCAACAACTTGATTGAATTGTGAAGAGGCTCTGGTGTATGCTAAGATGGCTTCCCAAGGGCACCAGGCACTTGCTTCCTGAGTCTCTTTTCGATCTTTCTTCTCACCCCTCATAGCGCTGTCCTCTAAAGGAATTTCATTACTCTCAGAACCAGATGAAAGCCGTGCCTACCACCAGCTTTCTTGGGACGACCAATCCAAGGGTTCCCAGGGATGTGAGTGTCTCCCATAATTATAGCCCTCCAGGCCCTCCCACAGCAGTAAAAGTCTCCTACCCATTTCATATCTGGGAACACTGAGGCTGGCCTGCCCCCAAGTCCCCAGGGTGGTGACTCAGTGCCTCAGTTGGCACGGTTGCTAGCTGATGCTCCCCAAGGGCCAACCCACCTAGCCAAAGGCCCTGCAAGGAGGAGGCCTACAGCAAGAAGAGGCCTGTGGCTGAGGCTGGCCATCGGAGCACTTCCAACCTTCTCGGCATCAACACTTGACTCAAAACCTGTGCAGAGCAAGGCAGCATACAATTCACCCAAAAGCCCAGAGCACATTCGAAGACACCTGAGGTTCAGTTTGGGGCTAATGAACAGACAATGAGCTTCAATTCTGTAAAATAAAAAGCAGGTGACCTCCTGTAGGAGAGCCTGGGAAATGCCATGGAAGGTTTCTACAACCCCCATTCTGCCAGTTTGGCATGTCAGCCCTCCCTGAGCAAGCAGAGGCTTTCCAGGCAGCTGAGGTGAGGCCAGAGTTCCATGAAGCTCAGGTGCAGAGGCCTGGTCCCCACATACAGAATCCACAGCAGCACCCCTGGAAGTGTAGGGTGGTGAAGGGCTCCGCCAGGAGTGCTCCCTTGCCACCATCCCCACCCCAGCCAGTTCTGTGCTCTCAGGTGGAACTCCCTGTCTGTGGACACACCCTCCCTTCCTGCCTCACTAGGCCTTTGTGAGATTACTGAGATAAACACCAGAAGCACTGCATCACCAAACCATGGAGGTCTGAGGAGGTCAGCCCACCCTTTTACACTCCCTTGCTGTAGGCTGCCTCTTGTATGCTCAGCCTGACTTCTGTGGGAGCCTACCTGAGGACTGACAAAGGTGCCAGGCAGGCCACAGGACCATCCTGAATCAAGATCAGGCTCCCATTGGTACAAGATCCCAGGCTGGGGAATCTCAGTTCAACCAGGACTTTCAACCTGCACTCTCAGAAATGAGGCTTGTCAGCAACCCCTGCCCCTCCTCACAAACTTTCCTTCATGCTGGTGCTAGGAATGGCCAAGGGGAGGAAGGAGCCTGCATGCTCTCATCCAGCATCTTTGGGCAAAGGCGCAGGCCACTGGCAGAGGCATCTGAAGCCAGACTTTAAGCTGCCCCAGAGCCTGGCTGGCCAGAGGCATCTGGGTGGACCAGAACCTTCAGAGATCCCATGGCAGGGACCCCAGCTGCACAGGGCCATGTGACTTCTCTAAGCATGGGAAGGGGGTCTTACAAAAGGAGGACTGTCAGCCCAAGCACCAGGTACAGGGGAAGAATATGAGCATAATGAAGGGGGTCCTGGGGCTTTTTCCACAGTGTATAATTTGAAACTTGTTCCTTTCAGGTACCATTCTCACCCAAGCACATAGAGGTATGTAAGAAGAAGAAATTCCTATATCCCTCAGGGAGATATCCTCTCTCTCTCTCTCTCTCTCTCTCTCTCTCTTTCTCTCTCTCTCTTACTTCAGATGGCTGAGTCAGTTTCTGCAGAAAAGACAAAATAACTCGTAGCCAGGCTCCATGATATATATGTAAACCCAGCTGGGGCAGGAGTTCAAGGTACTCTGAGCAATACAGAAAGACTTCATCTTAAAAAAAAAAAAAAAATGTCCTTTGTAAAAGAAAAATTGGGGACTTTGTTGCCAACAGTCTCTACTACTGGAAACTGGTGGTCAGCTTGGAACATCCAGCAGTTCTGAAATGAAACAGTGGTGCTGGGAGCCAGGCGTGGTGGCGCAGGCCTGTAATCCCAGCACTTGGGAGGTAAGGCAGGAGGATTGTTGTGAGTTCGAGACCAGCCTGAGCTACAAAGTGAGCGTAAGGCCAGCCTGAACTGCAGAGTGAGACCCTGTCTCAAAAAGACCAAAAAAATAAAAATAAAAAAACAGTGGTGCTGGGTGTGGAAGGCCCACCTGAGGGTTGTTATCGGCAGCATAAGAGGCGGAACTGGAGAGGAGGAAGTCTAGAAGCTGTTGGGAAGTTGTAGGAAGCCACTGGTTTTCTTGGAAGAGTTTGTTACACTGGCTTTCCTGATGAACTTGGTTGTTCTTATCCTCAAAGAAGCTCCCGACCTCACTGTCACTGAGGATGGCTGTGGTGCTTCTGAGGGGAGCTCTGGTTCTTACCTTGAGCATTGCTTCCTGGGCAGATCCTCAGCCTGCTGGCACAGATCCTTCATCCTGTTGGCACAGACTTCCTAGCTTCCACCACTGACCTTGAGGCCTTCCCAGTGCAGACCTGTGAAATAGGCCTGCATGAGACAGTGTCATGGGCTCTAGATCTTCAGTTGGATTCATGGGGGCCATTGTTACAACTTTGGGTCTTCAGTTGGACCCATGCAGGACATCACCCCGAGACATCACCCCAAGATCCAGGCCCTCAGGAGATACTTTGGTCTTTAGTGCATGTTCCTGCACTCTTTTGTGTATGACTCTTTGGGTGACTATTATAAAACAATAAAATGTCTAGTATTGTATTGTTTTCCTTTGAAAGACCCCAAACAACAGCCATGAAGGAAAAGTTTAGCCCTGATTATCCCTGAATGCTAACTTTAATTACTCTAAGTCAAAGAACCTCAGGAATGTAGCACTTCCTTCAAATCCTTTCTAAGGACTAAGACTCCTATAACTACACCATCAGTCTCTTTGTCCCCTTCCCCTCTATCCTGCGCTCAAAACCCCAGGACTGACTGAATCAAGAGTACACCTTCCCTACACCAGCAGGCAGGCAGGAAAGATAGCTGATGAAAAGCCATCCTAGGGCCGGTGAGATAGCTCAGTGGACTAAGCTCCTGCTTAGGCAAGCGCAGGGACAGGTTCGGTCCCCAGTACCACTTGCCGACACAGCCCTGCCCCTGGTTGCCCTGGGCTGGGCACCACACACATGATGGAGCACACCTGTAATCCCAACGCTGGAGGAGCTGAAAACAGGAGGATCATGCAAGACCAGTGTGTGTGTGTAGTGAGACCCCTGTACAGGAAGAAAGAAAGGGAGGGAGGGAGGGAGGCAGGCAGGCAGGGAGGCAGGCAGGCAGGCAGGCAGGCAGGCAGCA
>PVKA01006401.1:0-83871 GCA_004027165.1 Ctenomys sociabilis
TCTCAAACAGATAAAAAAAAAAAAAAAATTAGAGAAAGTAGAGGAAGTTTATAAATGGTTCCTGATATCCATTTATTTAAAATATTTGTTAAGTATCTACCACCATATGTACCAAGTACAAACCTAGGCACTAAAGATATAACAACAGTTAAAAAAAAGATAAAAATTGACATTTCCCTATTAGGTATGATTACAATGCTAAATTTCTTTAGGATTTTATTTAAAAAATTCAATAAAGTATGACCAAATTCACTAAAAGAAAACCAAGAATTATATATATATATATATATATATATATATATATATATATATATATATATATATATATATATTTCACTTTTAAACAACAAAGTTCTAAAATAAAGACTCCCTAGATATTTTATTTTGATTTGTCTTTTGTGTGTGGTACTGAGTCACAAAAGAAAGCAAAAGCAACAACTGACAATAGATTTCCAAATAAGCCCATAATATCTTATGAATTCTTATGAATCATGATATGGGACTATATTGTGGAGAAAAAATATACAAAAACAGGAAACAAACTGTTGTGCAGCTCTCCCGTGACCCTCTCTACAGTTTGCTACTTAACTGTTACAGTTCTGAGCTTCACCCTGTTTCTTTTTTCTCACTTTTATATTTTTCTTACTTTTCACACAATTAATGTTGTAAATACTCAAATTTATATTACTGATTTATATCTCTCTCCTGATGTTCAACTCATATATAAAACAGTTTACCAGAGCTCTCTTCAGAAGTCTCAAAATTGAATTTAGTATCTTCCACAAAACATCCCTTAGATTTTCTGAGTGACATTGTCCAACCTGTTATGGTTTGTGTCTGTTTCCACAAAGCCTCATGCAGTCAGAGTTTTCTTCGGAGGTGGCTGAATCCAGAGTGCGTGATTGATTTGTAGCACAATGCTGGGATAAAGGGTGCTGGGATAATGGTGTGTGATTGCTGGATCAGTCCTCTGATTGGATTGGTACCACCCTAATCCCATAGACTGGATACAGTGTAAAAGGCACAGAAAGAGGCTGTTAAGTCTCTCTCTCTCTCTCTCTCTCTCTCTCTCTCTCTCTCTCTCTCTCTCTCTCTCTCTCTCTCCCCCTCTCTGGTTGCTTTTTTTATCTTCTGCCATCATGAACTGTTGTCCCTCTGCCATGTGCTACCCTATGCTGGAGCTAGCCAATTTTATAAACTGTAAGCTAAACCTTTCCTCTCTTTAACTTTGGGTATTTTGTCTCAGCACCAAGAAAAGCCACTAAGACACACCCAGATGCTCATGATTTCGGAAACTTTAGAATACTCTTCTCTAAAACCAAATTATAATAATATGCCAAGACCTTCTAAAGTATGTCAGGCTCTTTCCACCTTCACAGATTCATCCAAGGCCTCAGTTCTTCTAACCCACATCATTCCATTACTTATAAGCTGATGTCCGATCTTTCCTTTTGTCCAAACCAATACATAATCAAACACTACCAGGAATGTACATTTGCATTTAAAATTTAAATTTGCATTTAAAAATGTAAGTCAGGTTAGGTTTCACCCTCAATTATTCTACTTCACCTGTATACTGAGCTGCCAGAATAGCTTATGTACATAGTTTGACAAACTGTAATACCCTTCCCCTTGCCAAGGGGGAAAGCCCTACACTGATTGAACATTGGAGCCAGAGGATGCAACTGAAACTGGGCATTCTACATTGAGGAAGATGTACACACACACTTTAGACTAAAGCTTTGTCTACCTCAGGTTACCTTCCTCATGTTTATGAAAAGCTACATTTAGAAAGAGAATGGAATTATTTTTTAAGAAATTATTGACAGGGCCAGGGTGATAGTTCAGCACCTGCTTGGCAAGTGCAAAGTCCTGAGTTCGATCCCTGGTACCAAAAAAAGAAAGAAAGAAAAAAAAAAAAGATTGACAGTCATGCTATTAAGATCAAATTGAATGAACAGAGATTTTAGTCTAAAGAGAGAACATTTTCTTTTGTGTTAGATGTTTTTTTTCTTCTTTTAATGTTTAATTTTATTTTTTGAGCCTATAATCCCTGCTACTCAGAAAGATGAGGCAGGAAGATTGCAAGTTTGAGGACCCCCTGTGTAACTTAGTGAGAGCCTATCTCAAAATAAAATATTTTTAAGGGAGACTGGAGATGTAGCTTGGTAGTAGAGTGCTTGCCTGGCACACATAAGCCCTGAGTTCACTCCATAGACATATGTAACTACTTTAGATCAACTAAAAGTGAGTTATCAAATCTCTACATGTGTTTAGACATCTACCTTTATTTGGAACACTTAGACAGTAGTCCACCAGAGGCGTGCAGTATGGGGAACTTCCATGATATTGTGATTTTTTAATGTGGCAATTTTTTTTGTTGCTGCTGTGCCTCCCCTTTTTCCCTTAAGGTTCAAAGCAAATATCGCCACTCTGGGAGTCTTCTGCTGAGATAAGTGTCCACCTCCCTGTCCCTGCTGGAGAAGACTTAAATGAGCTGTTCACTGGGGCATCTTGCAATGTATTCCTGGCTTCTGTTTTCTATAAAGTATTATTCAGAGCTATGCAAATGTCTCCTCTTGAAAGGCAGGAAAGTCACACCTTTGTAAATTCACTGTCACCAATAACAATACCCTCCCAGAATGAATGCAACACCTTCTGTTGAATTTAAGTGGATTGCAAGGCAATGTCTTTTCACCATTATGTCTTGAAACATTTGCGATTTTCATCTGTTGTTGCTGAATATATAAAGATGCTTTGTGAAACCAGTTGTTTGATGAGTTTCTCAGGGGAGAGAAGCAAAAGCCTGCTTCTGAAATGTTAGAAGGTGCTATTGGGCCTTTCCCCAAGAATAACTTGGGAAAGTCTAGTGCAGCAAGTAAATGAGTTTACTTGGGGTTATTTACAGGCAGTGGACAACTTGTGGGCTGTGGCATTGCTGAAGTTTCCAACCCTGCTTTGCTAAGCACTGATTTTATAGAGCTGTAAGATAAGCAGCAAAAAGCAGACACAAAAGACAAGAGTCCTTGAGAAAAGTAATGTGTACTCCATTCCCTTCCACCCTCCTCTGGAGCTCCGCCAGTCTTAGTAAGTGCTGCCAAGCCTCAGCGGCGGGTGACCTTGTTAGGCTGCAGTGTGGCACACAGCTCCCACTCCTGCTGAGCACCAGCAGGCAGCTAAGCGGCAGCCCACCACAAAACGGATACCTTCTCTAGAATCTGGGAGACTGCTCTTCCTACACCACCATTACTGCTTTGCATTCAAACCTATATGCATCTAAAACTCCCTCCCTCCCTCCCTCCCTTCTTACCTTTCTTCCTTCTTAATGAGATAACTTCTTGGTATGTGGTCCAAGCTGGCCCTTACTTTTGATTCTTCTGCCCTAGCCTCCCAAGTCTTGGGATTACAGGAATGCACTACCACTCCCAGCAGAATATTTAACATGCTAGTATATGAGCTAAATTTGAATGTTGTGATCCAGGTGCAGTGGCGTGCTCCTGCCAGCTATTGGAAGGCAAAGGGAGGAGAATTTCAAATTCTACACCAGCTTTAGCAAGTGAAACACAAAAGAAAAAATAATAGCTTTCCACAGTCAAGTATTTCCAATTCTGCAGAAGTTTAGAAAGTAGTATACTAACAGAAACTGGTGAATCCACACATTGAATAGATATCTGCACTTACAATATGTTTATTGTAGCACTATTCATAGTAGTTGAGATACAGAATCAGTGTAAAGGGCCGGCGGTATAGCTCAGCAGACTAAGCGCTTGCTTAGGTAAGCGCAGCGGCCAGGGTTCAATCCCTGCTTCCGCTTGCCGCGCCGGCCCCGCCTTCGGGTGCGCTGAGCCGGGCGATGGAGTCCGGGCGTGGTGGCGTGCGCCTGTAATCCCTGCACTAGGGAGGCAGGAAGCAGGAGGATCACTGTGAATGTGGGCTGCATAGTGAGACCCTGTGTACAGAAAAAAAGAAAAGAAAAACTGGAATCAGTGTAAGTGTCCAGTGATTATCCAGGTGAATGTAGAATAAGAAAACTGTGATATATATATATATATATATATATATATACACACATATATATATGTATGAATATTACCCAATCATAAAAACAATTAAGTTTTGTTATCTGTAGCAATGTGGATGAGCCTAGAAAACATTATATTAAGTGAAATGAGACAAAGAAAGGCAAATACTATATATTTTTGCTCATGGATAGATGCAAAATAAATTAGTGTTGTAGAAGTAGAGGGTAGAATAGTGGTTATCAGAGAATAATGAGTGTAGGGGAGGGGAAGAGAGAGACAGTTTGGTTACTAGATATAAAAATCGGCTTTAGGTAGAACAATATAGTGTTCTCTAGTCCAGTCAGACAATTATAGCTAACAACAATCCAATGTACATTTCAGGACAGCAAGCAGAGAGGCTTTTGAGTGTTCCCAACACACAAAAATAATTACCAGCATTTGATGTGTTGGATATATTATTAGTACCCAATTGCACAATAGACTATTACTCAGCTATAAAGGAAGATACTGCAAGCAGGCACAAGGGCTGGGGTTTGATCCCTAGGCCTGCCATGTCGGCACTGGCTCAGGGCAGGCTGAGATGGCAATTGAGACTGGGTGTGGTCACACATGCCTATAATCCCAGCTCTTGGGAGGCTGTATATAGGTGGATCACTATGACTGAATCTAGTAGTGAGACCCTGAACACCCTGTAGACCTTTCCCTAAAATACAAATAAACAAATAATTAAAAATAAAGGAAGATAAACTGAGTAATACTCCTTTTGCCACTGTACATTGTATGCATGCACCAAAATATATAGTATTCTATAAATATGTATAATTATTACTTGTCATTAAAATACTTTTTAAAACTGTGATGAATAGAAACCAAATATTTTAAGTGTTGACAAAATCCTTTTAGTCACTTGTATATAAGTGAACATATGTATAACTTGCAATCTTGGTTTAATATTTTTTATTTTAAAGATAATAAATAAGACATTAGAACTGATACACAAGTAAATATTAAAGCAATAGGTATTCAACATACAACAGTAGTTGTTGTTGTCTGCATATTGCTGTCTTAAATGTAGTTGCTCGGATTACAGATTAAGTATATAAAATTGGTCAAAGTAAAAATTTTAAGGATTAGCTTCTGCCTTCAAAAAACTGACACCAATTAGTAATGCAATCATCCTAGATATCATATATATATATATATATATATGAATGATTTTTCCTCTTCAGTTTTTTCTCATTTCCCTCATTCCAATTGTTCATTACTTATGTCCAATTTCTTTCCTTTTTGCTGTATCTATTGTACCTTTCAGATTTTATTTACTCTGTCAGGTTCTTACACTAGCAAGACAATATGATGTTTACATATGTGGGTCTGATTTATTTTACTTATGAGTATAGCCTCTAGTTACATCTAGGTACCTATATCAGTCTCAAGTTTATCTTCCTTTATAGTTGAGTAATACTCCACTGTGTAAAAATACCACATTTTTTTAGTCCATTTTTCAGTTTGATAGGCGTTTAGGTTGTTTCCAAGATTTAGCTATGACAAATTGTGCTGCTATAGACATGAGTGCACGTATATCACTGTGGTATCATGCTTTCACTTCCTCTGGAAAAATACCCAAAAGGGGAATAGTTAGATTCGATAGACCTAGGCCTTCTAATCCTAGTTTTGTGTGTAGTCTCTACACTGATTTCCATAGTGCTTGTACCAGTCTATACCCCTACCAACAGTGAAAAATTGTTCCTTGTTCCCCACAGCCTTTCCAACATTTGTTATTAGTTGATTTCTTTATAATAGCCATTCTTTCTGTGATGAGATCAAATCACAGTGTTTTAATTTGCATTTCTCGAATGACCAGTGCTGTGGAACATTTTTTTCATGTATTTATTTGTCATTTGTATTTCTTCTTCTGAGAAGTGTGTATTCATCTCAGATGCCTGTTTTGGACTGGGTCTTTTAATTTTGGGGGCCTGAGTTTTTTTTACTGTTTTATGTATCCTAGATAGAAGTCTTGTCTGAGTGACTGTTGATCAGATTTTTTTCCAATCATGGGTTTTCTTTACATTTTGTTGGTGATTTCTTTTGATATGTAGAAATTTTTCAACAAGTTAAGATCCAGGTGATGATACTTTGATGTATTTCCTGAGCAGTTTGGTTTTTGTTTGTGAACTCTCTGACTACCCCTATGTCTTCAAGATTTCTCCCTACCTTATCTTTTAGTAGATGCAGTGTTTCTGTTTTAATGTTTAGGTCTTTACCCCATTTTGACTTTAGTTTAGCACATGGTAATCTAGTTTAGTTTTTGGCATATGGAAAGCCAGTTCTCCAATACTATTTGTTAAAAAGGCTGTCTTTCTTCCAGTGAACATGTTTGACCCCTTTGTCAAACATAAAGTAGCTGAGTGTATTTGTGGTTGTGTCTGCATCTTCTAATCTGTTCCATTGATCTTTGGGGCTGCTTTTTTCAATATCATATTGATTTTATAACAGCTGTGTCATATGATTTCAGTCAGGGATTGTAATGCCTCCTGCTTTGCCTTTGTTGGCCAGAATTGCCTTTGTTTTCTACATCTTTTCTGGTTTCAAATGAACTGTAGGAATATTTTCTCTAATCTGTGAGGTATTCTAATGATATTTGGATTGGGGTTGTATTAAATCTGTATAACAGTTTTGGGAGAATTGCCATTTTCACTATACTGGTTCTTTCTATGCAGGAGCAAGGAGTATCTTTCTTTATGTCTTTTTTTTTTTTTTAATGTATTTAGTACATTGTCTACTGGGTCTCACTACACAGATTGGACTCATAGTGATCCTCCTGCTTTCAGCCTCCTAAGTGCTGGGATTATAGGTGTGAGCGACCATGCCCAGTCTTGATCACCCTCTCAGCGTGCCCTGAGGACGGGACAGTAACAGGGATCAAACCCTGGCTCTCTGCATCTGCCTAAGCCGGTGCTTTAATCCACTGAGCTATCTGGCCAGCCCTTCCATTTTCTGAAATCCTCTTCAATCTCTTTTACAGAGTATTATAATTTTACTGTATAAATCTTTTACTTCCTTTGTTAGAGTAATTTGTAAGTATTTAATTTTCAGGGGATGCTATTGAGAAGGGTGTCGTTTTTCTAATTTTTCTCTCAGTGAGTTTGTTGTTTGCGTAGAGGAATGCTTTTGATTTTTGGATATTGACTTGTGTCCTGCTACATTACTGAATTTATTTATGAATTCTAGGAGTCTCCTGGAGCTTTTTGGGTCCTCCACATAGTTACATGTCATTTTCAAATAATGATAATTTTACTTCTTCCTTTACAATTCTTATTCCTTTTATTTCTCTCTCTTGTCTAATGGCTCTGGCTAATGTTTCCAAAACTATATTGAATAGGAGGGGTGATATATGCACCCGTATTTGATATAAGTTTTTTAATAAATAGTCTCAATGCAGTCTTTTATCTGAAAACCAAAACACACATGAGATAACTAACCTTACATAGTTAGAAATTTAATATTAAAGAAAGGTAAAATACTTTGTATTACTAATTTATATCTCTCACACCATGCTATTAGTTGTTTTTCTTCTTGCCTTTACAAGAATATCATGATAATACAAGGTCAGTAATATTTAAATAGATTAATATAAATATAATATAAATGGAACTAAGCAAAAGTCACATTACCCCAAAATGACAGTGATATAATAATTTGTCTCACTGGAAAGTTAGGAGTTTCATGTTCTTTTTAAGAACATGAAAGAACAGAAAGAACCCTCTAAAAAACAATTATCTCATTATCTCCTGAGGTTGTTATGATCTGTAATTCACCATCTCTAAGACAGATCTTTCTTTTAGGTGATACATGTGATTTCTGGGACAACCAGAGCATTTCTTTGTGCTAATCATTTTTTGAACACAATGGATGATATCTGAAAGTTCTACCACTGTAAGTACATTTCCCTTTCAGAGGCATTGAAAATCTAGAGATTTCTCTCTCTCTCTCTCTTTCTCTCTCTCTCTCTCTCTCTCCTTCTTCCTCTCCCTCTCTCCTTCTCTCTCTTTATTTTTTGCTTGCATGTGTGAGATAGGATCTCCCTATGTAGTTCAGGCTGACCTTAAACTCACTATACAGCCCAGGCTGGCCCTGAACTTGCAATGATTCTCCTGCCTCAGCTCCAAGAGTGCTGGGATTATAGGTGTGTGCCACCATATCTGGTTTAAAATATATTTTTGATTTGTGAAAAGAGAGTGGAGAAGTCTTTTATTCTTTTCTAAAGTATGATTTCGATGACAAATATGATCTGTGGTCATGTTAAGTAAAACTATAGTTATTCAAAATATTATTTATTTATTTACCTATTTTATTTTTTAAATGTATTTGGTTCATGTCCCACTACATAGCTTGGACTCCCAGTGATCCTCTTGTCTCAGCCTCCCCAGCTCTGGGATTACTGGCGTGTTTCACCACACCCTGTCTTGGTGGTTGGCTCGGTGCACCCAGGGTAGGGCCAGCATGGCATGTAGTGGGGGATCCAGCCTAGTTCCTTGTGCTTGCCTAAGCAGTTGCCCAGACCCCTGAGCTATCTCTGCAGCCCTCAGAATATAATTTAGAGGGCTACTCCTCTCCTCTCTGCCCCATCATCACTTCAAGAGGGAACTGGGAAGGGTGATCCTGTTAAGAAAACAGGATTTACCATTAGAACACTGAGGGGATTAGGTCCTGATGTTGCTTATCCTGGATGCCAGATAAATCACTTAATTAAACTGAATAGTTTTATCATCAATTGATACAAAATGATTTTCATTGTCTCAATCTCCCAGCATAATTTGAACTAAATGCAAGAAAGAGCTGTAACATTACTGCAATCTAGACAGTAGTACCACAGTTCTATGAGGGCCTGAAATAGGTGAAATAGGGAACAGTTTTATCTCCTTTACCTCTGAATGCTTGACTAGAAAGTGGACAGAGAAGTAGCAAACACTGCACAACAATTTATTCCTATGTATGATGAATACCTGGGGCTTTAAAAAGATTCAGGTTTGAGTTTCCTCACAAATTCTGGCCCTGGTTGGAATAAAAGCACAGCCTCAAGTCAGGAAGTCTTTTGCTTAACGGGGAGTGTTTAGGATGTTTTGGCATGCCAGGAGTGTCCACAGCAATATTCAGTTCAAGAGTTAAGGGCTTGATTACTAGCAACGCATGAGTTGGCCTTCATTAGAAAAGGATGTACAACTCAAAGGACTGGATGAGTGTAAGTTTTATAAGAACAAACACGGAAACATTAATATGAAAGATAATGAAAAAATGTCTAGCAACATGCAATTACTATGAAATAGGTGATTAAAGAATTCTAAAGAGAAAGAAACCTCAGTTTGAGGTATCCCGCTGTAAGCAATTTTTTTAAAAAACTTAGTATGGGAATGTTTTTCAGGCTAGCCTGTGAAGCAAGTCTTCTTACATCATTAGGAAGTGTACGATTTTATTAATTGGATGCTGAGATCTTTATCACTGGTTACAAGATCACTCTTGTAATTCTGTTCATAATGTAAGACTATTTACAAGGTAATTTGGAACGAGTTACTCCTAAATATTGCAAAATCTGAATGATTCATTTTACCTAAGGAAATGAAAAATAAAAGTTTAAGCCAATGTGTGACTGTATATTATGGAGTTTAACCATGCTCCATATTTTGGTTGTGTGTGGGGGTGGGTGGGGGTGCATGTATCGTGTATGTATGTGGGGGGTGTTTTATTTTTGTTTTGCACTGACAGCACTTTTTGCCTAAATAGACATTTAACTATGATCATCTATCACCTATTGTGCTAATAATATATTTTAAGCACTCCTTGTTTTCTCCCCAGTATGTAACTTTTGATGTTAGCCCTTGTGGGTTCTTTTTCTTATAAAATCACATTTTTAGAGGCTTAAGAGGCATTTAAAACTATCATTAGCCTGCATTTCATTCCATACAATGAATAGGTCTTAAGGCTAAAATGACTCTTAGGGATCCTGGGTCAACTCCATTATTTTACAGAGGGAGAAATTATAAATCAAGAATTGTAAGCAAGCTGGAGTGCAGATGATTGCTAAGGTGCATTTCAGCATGTGAAGTACCTGGACTTAAAATTAAATAATTAAATAATTAAACTTTATAAGGAATACAATTTCCACAGAAGGACTTATTTAAAAAAGAAACCTAGGTATTTGCTGCCTACCTATTTTCCCATCTTTATGGTCTATTCTAGCTGTATAAATTTGTGAAGAAAAAAGATAGGATCCTAAACTTTTATATTATATTCCTTAACTCTTGATAACTTTAAATACTTTTCCATCTGTTTATTAACTGCATTTCTTACAGCATAAGAACTAAGTATTGACACCTACTTAATTTATCAATCAGTATTTTTGCAGTACTACATCTTCATCCCTATCCTTTTATATCTGTATTCTTTATTTTGAGACGGGCTTGCTAACTTGAACAGATGGGACTGCAATTTGTGACTTTCTTGCCTCAGCCTCCCAAAGTCCTGGAGTGACAAATGTAGGTCTGGCTTCAATTGATCTTTACGTTGATATACATTTTAAAATAACACAAATTTTAAATGCTTAAACCAATGTATCAAAGGCCTGCCATACTACTGTAGGAAATTAATATCTCTAAGTTACAACCTGTAGGAAAAGCAATGCCCAAAATGGTGCTGACATTATATAATATTGCAATAGCTGACTCACATCCCAGGAGTCCTGAATTACAGTTTGTCGAATAAACTGTAAAATGTCTCCCTCACTGACACTTATTTATATGAAAAAAAGCAAGCTGAGTTGTATATAACTGTCTGCCTTATATCTGGTTATGGAGGAAAGGGTATGATCTCTCTTTCCTATGGACAGTCTTTTGGGTCAGACATAGGGCTGAGAGAAAACACTGGAGTATAACAAAGCTTTAACTGCTAGTTCATATTGCTTTGGTGGTGGTATTTGTTTGTTTGTTTGTTTTTGCCAGGATCTCACTATGGAGCCCAATCTGGCCTCAAAATCTTGGAAGATAGAGTGATGGGATTACAGGTGTACACCATCATACCTGGTTGCTTTTTTTTTTTTTTTTTTGAAACAAGGTGTTGCTATGTTTTATTTACTATATAGCCCAGGCTAGCTTTGAACTTTCCGTGATCTTCCTGCTGGGATTACAGGCATGCATCACCATGCCCAGCTGGGTCAGTTTAAATTTTTGGCAATATACTAGGAATCTAACAAAAGTAGATACCCAATAGAACCAATAACTATTTTTTCTTAATATAAACATTTAAAAAGTAAGAAGTGGGTATGAGAATATGGTGCTCTGGTAGAGAGCCTGCCAAAAGCTCTACACTCTGCATTCAATCCCCAGCACTACAAAACTAGAAAGCAACACACACACACACACACACACACACACACACACACACACACACACACGCAGGCACGCACGCACCCTGAAAAACCATAGTGAATAAATAACTTCTTCGATTTATTTTTTTAACGTGATTGTTATGGTTTGTGTCTAGTTGTCCCCCCAAACCCTCATGTAAGTCATGGGGTGGACTTCTAGAGTCTGTGACTAACTCATGATCCACTGGGATTGTGGGTGGGAGTACTATACCCAGCCTGGGGAAGATAGCCTGAATGCAACTCATGGGAGACTTGCTTTCTGTAGCCACTGTTGCTATTACTCTTCCCTTTTGTTCTGTTTTGCTGCCTTCTGCCCCCATGAACAGCTGCCCTCGGCCATGTGCCACTCTGCCTTGGGGCCAGCTGAGTATGGATTGAATCCTCCAGTAACACTGAGCTAAACAAACCTTTCCTTCCTTCATTTTGAGTGTTGGGTATTTGTCCTAGCAACCAGAGAAGAGTAACTGAGACAACGATAAATCACCAAAAGTTAAATGTCACTCTAAGTGCTTGGCTTGGGAATTTAGGCCACCAAATATTTTTAATAATTAATCATCACAGTATAATTTATCAGTATAGATATTTGTTCCTGAGATGCATACACTGATTATTCTACCATTGATATGAAATGAATTCTGATGTTTCTTTTCTTCTTTTTTTTAACCTCCTCCCTCCTCCTCCCTCCTTCCTCCCTCTCCCTTCTTCCTGTGCCCCCCTTTTTTCCTTCTTTTTCTCCTCTACCATCTCTTCCTTTGCCTGTGGCACTATAGATTGAGCCTCTAGCCTTGACACTGAGCTATATCCCTGTTCCTTTAAAATTTTTTTGTTTTGAGGCAGTTGCCCAGGCTAGGCTTGAATTTGCAATTCTGCTGCCTCAGTCTCCCAGAATATTGGAATTACTAATGAGAGCCACTACACCCAGCTTCTATTTACTTTTTCTTCCCTCTACTGTAGTGCTTACTATATATTTGTATTACTTACGTCCTATTATTTGTATTGTTTATATACCATTAACTATTTTCTTTCCTCCTACACTGAGAATTCCTGTGCAGCACTATTGACCAAATCCTTGCATGGCACAATGTTAATGCTAAGCCATTAGCAGATATGTGCAGATTTTAGAAATAAATGATAATTGTGATAGTTAATTTTAGGTGCCAGCTCATGTGGATTAAAGATACCTACCTAGCTGGTGAAGTATTTTCTTCCGGATACATCAGAGAAGGTGCTTCTAGAAGAGACTGGCATTTGGATCAATAGATTGACCAAGGGAGATCTGCTTTCACCCAGTGTGGGAGCACCAGTCAGATGAGACCCAGACAGAACCAGGGAGCACAGGGAAGGCATTGGGCCACCCTTTTTCTCCTCTACTGGGGCATCAGACCTCCAAGTACTCCAGCCATTGGATTCAGATTTGCAACAGTGCACACCATCCCCCAACCCCGTTTCTCAGAATTTTGGCTTCAGAGCGAGGATTATACCATCAAGTAATTTCATTTGCAGGCCTTTGAACATGGGCTGAGCTACACTCTTGTCTCCCTAATTCCTGCTTCTATATCTTATAGTGAGACTTTTCAAGCTCTAGATTTGAGTGAATCAATTCCTTTAGTGCATCACCTCTCATGTATCCATATCCTCTTGGTTCTGTCCTGCTGGGGAATCTTAACCAATTCAGCTATGCACAAAAAGTCATTCAAACACATCATGGTAGTACGTGTATTAGTCAGGGTTTTACTAGAGGAACAGATATAATACAAGGTACAGATATAACACAAGATGTGCAAATGTCTAAGAAATTACAAGGTTGGCTTATGACGGTCCGCTGCAGAGTTGGTTGAGGAAGCATGCAGAGGGTGCCTGCACACTGGAGACTGAAGGATTCAGTCCCAAGGTCTGAACTCACAGCAGTGTTCCGTGCAAGTCTCTAATGGGTCTGCAATGGAAGGCTGAAGAATCTGCAACAGAAAGCTGAAGGATCCAAGCCAGGGGCTGAAGAATCTGCGCTGAAAGCCAGGAGTTGACGTCCAAGCTGACTGCAGACTGAAGTTGCTGTGAGGAAGTAGAACACGGACCCCCTTCAGATTCCTTTTCTGTGCTGAGTCACTCTGGGGTCGGCCCTTCCCACCCTAGGACAGGCCTCTCCATGCCCTAGGGTGGACCCTCTCTGCCCTGTGGGGTGGGGCCCCCAGGCCCAGGGTGTGGAACTTCTGAGTGGATCCAGCCAAGGTGACACAATGCATTGACCACTACAGTAAGCTTAATGCTGTCGGTTCTCTAATATAGAGCTGGATGCGTAGATCATGAAAATATATCTGCCTCTCCAATGTATGCATAAAAGAACTATTTTATATCAATAATTATGAAATTATTTCCCCAGAATTATAGGATTATAAGCCTAATTTAAAAAGTAATGTATATGTCAGGTACAGTAGCAAATACCTATGGTCTCCATACCCAGGAGGCTGAGGTGGGAGGATTGCTTAAAGCCAAAACTTAATGATCTACATATGAAACTATATATTCTATTCGTGGTCAGCCTGAACAACAACGATGAGACCCCATCTCAAAATTTCCAAGAGAAAGAAAGAGAACTAGCACTGTAAGCAGGCAAATGTCTAATAATTCTTCTGAAGCAAGAAATAATATAATCAAAATCAAAATCCCCTCAGAATTTTCAGAAAGATTAAAAGGTTACTTTCAAATATAATCCCCAATTCACCTAGATTTAGATAACTAAAACTGACTTTGTAAGAAAGATAAGAGTGACTGCTAGTTGGCCTGATAGCAGCTAATGTCTGTGCTTCTGTGACTAGCTCTGAGGGGCAACTGTAATTACATGGTGTATGTTGTAAAACAGTGTCACCCCAAGGAAGTGACATTTAAGCAGCTACTGTACCTAAATATGGGCCATCCGGGATGAAGAGCATAAGGTAGGCAGTGCCAGAAGAGGGTACAGCTAGAACCACACATACATACATAGACTCCGAGGCAGGAAACCTTAACATACCTGAGAGAGGATGGGTAAAAGGGCACTGAGAGTACCAGAGGCAGAAGGAGCAGGGCTCCCAGGCTTGCATGACTTTGGAATGCCCTTGAATGCAGTATTCAAATTCACAGATAATTGGCTGGAAACTTCAAATGCCAATTCACTGTTAGCCCTGAGACATACCCTAAGACCAACAATCGTACTTGGTCATGGAAAAAGGTCACACCTTTTATGGTTGGACAGATTCATAAAGACAATAAAATAACAAGCATTCCAGTTTAAAAACTGGAATGTGTTTGATTGAAAGCAATACACATATTTGATCAAACAATCCAAGTTGTGTCTTATTGCAGCTTACTTTGGGAGTAGCTGAGCTAAAGATGATCGATCACATGCTTGGTGTGTGTGTGTGTGTGTGTGTGTGTGTGTGTGTGTGTGTATGTTTCATAGATTCTTTGTGCAGTGCCACACTTACGTTATTGCAAACCAACATAGCAGAACACAGGCCTCACTCTTCTCCATTGTACACCCTTCCCCTCTCAGCCTGAAATCTTAATACCACAGCCATTCCTTTTAGTTAAAAAATAAATAAGCAAATAAAGTGCACTAGTTATTTAAAGGCAGAGGAAAATTCATGTGCATCTCTACACTCACTGCCCCCTTTTCCCATGAGTCCATATGAGATAGATGTCAATCCAAAGACAAAAAAAATGAGCTCTCCAGGGTGCATAAATGGACCATCACCTGTACAAGACTACATCACATTATCTGTGAAGGCTTAGGGATCAAATGCACAGCTTCTGTGGAGGGATGGATGGATGCCTAGCTATAGTGCTAACTGAGCTCACTTAAAAATCACTCACTTAGCTCTTGATTACTGCAATATGTCAAGTACTGCATCCCTGGCTTCTTCATTTCCCTTCCCAGAATCTCAGAATGCAGCCTTACGTAGAGAAGGGTCTGGAGCTGGAGGTCCAGCTCACTGGTGCAGTGCTTGCCAAGTGTGTGCATGGGCAGGGGTCTGGGTATGATGTGCGGCATATGAACACACACACACACACCAAAAGAAACAGAATAGGGTCATTGCAGATATAATTAGTGAAGATGAGGCACATGTAGTACAGTGGGTCCTTAATTCATTGCAACAGAATCCTTAGAAGAGAATAGATACAATCACTGGCACGCAGAGAAAACTGCCAGTGAAGACAGAGGCAGAGATTGGGTACATTTCCATGCCAAGAAGTGCTGAGCATCAATGGCAACCACAGAAGGTAGGAGAAGGAAGAAAGACCCTCCCTACAAACCTTCAAAGAGAGCACTGCCCTGCTGAGATTTCACTGCAGGCATCTGGTCTCTGGACTAAGGTGACGCTGCTGCTGCTGCTGTTAGCCAGCCAGCCTGGTGGACTTCCCTGCAGCAGTCCTAGGAAATGGATACCATTAAGGTGCATAAGAGCTGGAAAACTGGGAGATGAGCAACAGCATCACCCCCAGACTGTGTGCCTGTGATGAAGAGGAGGCTCCAGCTCAGAGAACCGCGCCACTGTCATACTCTGGTCCACAGTGGATTTCTTGTAAACTCATAAATCTTTTCAGTGATGACATAGTAGGATGGGTCATAAAATTTCCTTTTGTTCTTTAAATCAAGCCATGACTTTCTGTCCTAAGTGAATAAAATCCTATCATGCTGGGGAGGCTCATGAATGAGCTTCCAGCTGGGCAGGGTGCATGACCTGTAATCCCAGCACTGAGGGAAGCGAAGGGAGGACAATTTCAAGTTCAACTCTTCCTACCTGGGCAATTTGCCAAGATCCTGTCTGAAAAAATAGGCTGGGGAATATAGGTTAGTGTAAAGCCCTGTGTTCAATCCTCATAACACACACACACACACACACACACATGCACACACATATGTACACACACGGGTGCACAGAATGAGCTTCTGCTGACTGTGATAGCGTAGCCCTGTAATGCCAACACTTGAAATAATAAGGCAGGAAGACTGATAGTTCAAAGCCTGGGCTACATAGAAAAACCCTCTCTTAAAGCCAACAAAAGTAAAATAAAATAAGCTTCAAACTACCATCAACAGTATTAAGCAAACTAGGAACAAATATATTATTAGTGCAGTAACTCACCAACTAATTTTCCTTGAACACATCTCCTAATGACTTAGACCTTACTGAAATGTTCGCATCACCGTTAGATGAAATTGCAGAGAATTTGATGAAGGGCTGGGAGATGGCTCAGTGGAATAAGTGCTTCCCTAGCAAGCGCCAAGGCCCCAGCTCCACCAAAAAAAAAAAAAAAAAAAAAAAAAAAAAAAAAAAAAAAAAAAAAAAAAAAAAAAAAAAAAAAAAAAAAAAAAAAAAAAAAAAAAAAAAAAAAAAAAAAAAAAAAAAAGAATTTGATGAATGTAATTGAGTAAATTACAAACTCTTATCGATTTCATATCCCTCTATTTTATTCTTATACACTTTGTGTTAAAATGACTTCATGATTTGATCAGTGGCTTAGCACTTCTTTCAGAAATTTATTCTGCTTTAAGTTCTTCTATACCTTTCTTCTGTTGCTTATTTGCTTCTGACACTATTAATTTATACAGTTCAGCTGAGCTAGGGTCCTCTGCACTTGTTCTGGGTGGGCACTGGGGTTCCTCCTTATTTTTCAGCATTTGATTCTTTACTTCAGATGTATTCAGAAATTTATTTTTTATTCCAGAAATGAATTCTGCTCTAAACCTTTCTGCTGTTTTGTCTTTACTTCCGACGCTATTAATTCATAAATTTCAGCTGAGGTAGTGTCCTCTGCACTTGTTCTTGGTGGGCTCGAGGCCTGAGATTACATTTTTCTCCTTCTCTTTCTCATTTTGTATAGCTCTGACTTTTGACCTTTCATGTAGTACAGTTATAACCTTAGCACCTACTAAAGTTCAGGTACAGATCTATTAAGTTTGAGTTTGTCCAGTTATTCCTGACTTGGGTCCAGCTCTTGTGTTAAGCTCCTTCGTGCTGCAGCCCTGTGAAGTGAACCTGTTGTGCACCTCTGGCACATCAGTGGATCTGTGGTGCCCTTCTCTTGTGCCCTTGGTCCGGGGAGGCAGGAGGGCCCAGAAGCTCTCCCACACACTAGCTGGACCTGGGCTTCAAGTGGGTGGGAGGGGTGGAAGTTTCCCCAGAGAGCAGAGCAGAAAGGCTCCAGAGAATGCAGTGAAGGAGTTACTCAGGGACTGGCCTGGACTCCATCCGCCAGTGTAGGGGAGCACAGGGGCTCACCCCCACACTCGAAGGGCCTGAGCTTTGGAATGTTGTTTGTTTTGCATGCCTTGTTTATGTATTTCATACTTGTTTGAAATTGTGTGCTGCTCGGGTTATGACTTACAACAGTTCCCTAAGTGTAGTTCTGATGTACCTTCTCTTGCTAAACTTTAAACATCTCATTGGATTTAAATGCAATGAACTTCTGGACATATTCATCAGGGCATTTCATCCTGAGTCCATCACAGGACTGACCTCATTTTCTCACCCAAAACTGGCTTTCCTATCAGTAATTCCAATATCATTTAATGACACTGTCCAAGCTAGAAACTGGAATCACTGTTGACTCCACCCTCTCCTTCATCCTTAAAAGTCCAGTTAAGAAATTCTATCATTTACCTTCTCAGTGACTTTTTTTGCCTCTATTATGTTTTATTTATTCATTATATTTTAGGGAAGGCTCTACAGAGTGTTCAGGGTCTCACTACTAAAGCTCACTCATAGTGATCCGCCTGTTTACAGCCTCCCAAGTGCTGGGATTACAGGCATGTGCCACCTCAACCAGTCTCAATTGCTGTCTCAGGGCACCAGCATGGCAGGTCCAGGGATTGAGCCCGTGGCCCCCGTGCCTGCTTGCAGGTACTTTAATCCACTGAGCTATTTGTCTGGCTCTTTCCTCTATTATCTGCCCTACTAAATTTCTCTAGTTGGATAGAACTCTTCAACATTCTTACTTGGTCACTTTGGTCAAATTCTCCTCTGTGAAATAGTAACTGCAAAGGCCCATGGCCCTGGTTCTCCCAGCACTTAGCTTCTCTCTCACCCATCATCATGGCTCTGGTTATAAGACAAAGACTTTCATATCTACATCTCCAGCTTTTACATCTTCTCTGAACACTTGAGTTATGCACCTACAATCTTCCTATCATTACTTGAGTGACTCACAGGTGCCTCAAACCTAAATATTCCAAATAAAATAAATATATTATTCTTCCTTAAATCTTTAATTCTACTAGTATTCTTTCTTATTTTATTTAATTTTAGTTTTTGAGATAGGAACTCTCTTGTAGTAAAGGCTGAGTTTCATTTCACTGTGTAGCCCAGGTTGACCTTGAATTTAGGGCAATCCTCCTGCCTCAGCCTCCTGCATTGGATACTGCAGACATACCGAGCTTTTGCAGTCTTCTGCTCACATTATGTGTTAGGACTCTGTCCATGCTTTTCCACCTGCCAAGGATGGACTCACCTAGAATCTGCACAATGCCCTTCCGCCTACAGACCTGTTGTCATGACCTTTTTTGGTATCCCCTACTCCCTAGCCTTCCAGAACAGAGTGCTCCATCTCCACAGTTTATCCATTTGCCTGATGTTGTCTCCATTTGCCTGATGTTGTCTCCAGCTAGAGGAAACACTTTTGGAGGGAAATGGGACAGTATCTTTCCCACATCAGTATCTACCAGGTCTTTGAAGCAACAAAATTCAGGACATGTCAGCCAAGGTTCTACTCATCTGAAATAAGAAGCCCCTTCACATGGTGCAGTTATGGCGTTTGAGTCCAATTTTCCAAGCAGTAAAAATAAATAATTTTTAAGCAATCATTTTTCTATGACATAAATTTGAGAGATTATACCAAAGGGAAATCTAAGACAATTCCGTAAAAATAAAAAAGTTAATTGCTTGATTCTAACACTGTCATATTTTCTTAGAAGAATTTTACTAACTCTTTTCTCTTTTTACCCCTCTTCATGAATATGTTTTTATCTCTCCTACCTCTATCCTAACTTTGGGTCCTGTCTCTGTTGCGCTGCTAAGCTGCCACTGCCAGCCATGTCATCTCTCACCCTGCTCCTGCAGAGGCCACCCCATGGGCCTTCTGTTCTCCACAGGGCACCTGGCTTGCATGTTTGCAAAGGCAGACCAGATCGCATTACTTCCATGCTTTGGAGTCTCCAGCTGCTTCCCACTGCACCTGAATACTGGAACTCTTAACTCACAGCTTACAGTCCTAAGTGATGCCTCTCAGTTTCTCCTTCGTCTGAGCCTGTACCTCTCCCCTCCTGCACTGCTCCTGCCTCATTATGCTCTTTCTGTTTCTGGTCATCAGCACCTTAGAACCTTTGCAGTCTTCTTCTTGGTCTCTAGATGTTAGTTAGCAAGGCTCTGCTCTGAGTCGCTGATGCTCAAATCGCCTCTCCTCAGAACCTCCTTCTGCCCTCAGGTTAAAGCAGCGGCCATCCACAGGGTGGCCCCTCATGTTTTTCTATTTTCCTTAGGTTGCCACTCTAGAGTTAAGCACTAGAGCGCATGAGCTCTAGGCCCAGGCTCTGGGCTCAAATTCCACATAGGCCTCACGGCTGGACAATTTGGGGCAATGCATTTAACAGTTCAGTGCCTTTGTTTTCAGAATAAAACTAGTGCATCAAAAAATTATTAGGAAATTAAATGAGCTAATATATTCAGTGATTCCTGCAGAATTTGCCTCATCACTAGCATTCAGCATATATCCACTTTTATTGTTTGTTCATTTGGCATTTGGCCTCCCTGTATACAACAGCACCTAGGTTCACGAGCTCAATTCTTTCCACTGTTCTGCTCAAAATCAAACCAGATGAGAACCAAATCAATTACAACAGTTAGGTTCAATGTTGCTGCTACGGTGAAATTTGATTCATTTCTCTGCCAATTCAGTTTTTGATCAGAAGCATGGAAAGAATTACATATGTGAGCAGAAATATCATAGTACTTCCCTTGTAAAATTTAAAGAGTAGACCAGATTCCTTACTCTCCTCTGGCACTCTTATTTCTCAGTGCAGGCCAGGCACATTGATTGAATGAATGAAGTTCTAGACACAGGTCATGAAAGCATTTAAGTGTTTGTCCCTATAGCTGAGGGTGGAAGCCAGAGTCAGGTGTATGACACTGTTTTTGCTTGTTTGGGGGTCAATTGTGACATTAGTTCCAAGATTTATGCAATCCATTAGTTCCAAGATTTATGCAATCAAACACCAGAAAAAATAAGAAAGAGAAGAAGGTAAAACTTTGAATTACTTTGCAGGTCACATAGAAACAAATAATGTTAACTAAATCCAGTAATTAGTTTGGCTAATGTCTCTGGGATTATCTCTTATTACCCACTAAGATTAGCTTCTAGCTTCATGCACACACACTCACAGCATACACAACCCTATCTGTTTCAAGTTCTGTGCTCACCCAGTAACTAACAGAAACAGTAACTAAAAGATGGAAAACAAATATTTCAAAGTTATGCTTAAAATGCCCCTTAAGCCTACTTCAAAATGTTTACCTCCAACTTTGAATAAGTATTCAACTTTCTCCTGATTTTATCATCCTCATACAGTATGGTTATTTCATTTCTATGCCTTAGATTAAGTTTAAAATACTATATTAAGATGCATTTGCCTATCCAATATTTAAAGGCCTTGGTCACTAGATTTGGAGTTCACTACTTCCTTTAATATGCTTCCTCTGGATTTCTGGTTGTAACTCTGTTAGTGAAGTTTTCCTTCGCCCATTCTGTACCACATTTCCCTTAACAGAAACTCTGAATTCTGGTGGTATCTATCAGGTGTGTCCTTTATAAAATTAGTACTTGTTCCTTTGTGATTAATAATCTACATGGAGAGTTTTGTTTCTTGATAAGACAAGGATCTCACTACATGACCCTGCCATCTCCTGCCCTAGTCTCCCAAGTGCTGGGTTTGCGGACCTGTGCTGCCTGCCACACTTGGCTTTGTGAAGAGATCTTTGGATGAGAACTAGAATTTCTTATCAAGCTTTCGCTGGCTAGTTTTAGCATTTGCTTACCATTTGCAAAAGGTTGACAATGGCGTTCCGTTACAAGGACAGCCTTCCTTCTTTACTCATTTCAATTGGCATAAACTCCTGGATTTTTATTTCATCCCATGAATACCCATGAGGATGACTCATTTTGCTGTTAAAAGGACCCTGGCTTTAACTCGAGGAGACCCTTCAATCTATCACCTGTGACCTTTTGAGCAGTCCCTGCTGTTTTTTTTTTTTTTTTTTTTTTTTTTGGACACTTCCTTACCTTCTGTCAGAACATCCTCATCTTCTGATTTGCCTGCCCTGCCTTGGAATCAGCTTTTTCTCTAAGGAGTTGTGGCAAAGAGCCTGATTCTTCTACTCAGAATGAAATTTGGAAATCAAGCCTTGGGTGCTAGATGTACTGTCGATGGATCACTGCTTGAGCTAAAGGAGTTTGTCATTTTGTCTGTGCCCGTTTATCAGTTACAACTAACATTATAATTCTGGAACTAGAAAGGGAACAATTTACTCCCATGCTCAACAGTATTTCTATTTGGATAGAGACCCTTGGCGGGGGCAGGACTCGGTCGGAGAACCTGCAGGAGGTGGCCAAGGCCACAGCCTGCAGTACCGGCCGCGTCCTCCAGGGTGCGCTGCGCCCTGCCCGCTTGGCCTCCAACCAGGACACGGAGGAGGGCGCGCGTCGGTGCCCCCACTTCCTCCCGGCGCCGCCTGTGATTGGCTCCCGGGTCTATAAGACTCCCACACCGGAGGAGCTGCAGCTGGCAGAAACTTAGCGGAGGTCTGCGGGTGTCCTCGCCACCCCCTCGCAGAGCTCCGCCGAGACGACCCGCGCCGCGCCGTGCCGCACCGGGAAGATGCGGGCGTCCTGCGTCCTGCTCGCCGCCCTGGTGGCGCTGGCCGCCTATTACGTCTACATCCCGCTGCCCAGCTCCGTGTCGGATCCTTGGAAGCTGATGCTGCTGGACGCGACTTTCCGGGGCGCACAGCAAGTGGTGAGGGCAGCGCGGCGCGGCTTCCCTGCCCATCCCCCTGAGTAGCATTTGGTGGGGGACGGCGCTTCGCGTTCCGAGGGCGCGCTTTCCCGGAGCCGCGCAACGATCGCTTTTTGAGGGGGGGCCCAGCTGGACACTGCTGGGGGGTCGCGTTCGCCCCTTCGTACGGGCGCGGAGCTAGGTCTGAGTCGCCTGGCCTGCGCGATGGAAGAGGCGAAGTTCTTGAGTAGAATGTAGCAGCCTCCCCCTGCTTGGTCTGCAGTGCCAAGAGTCAGGTCCTTCAGCGTTTGGCCAGCTGTTCCTCCCCCGTTCTCGTTCTCCCCTTGGGGCCGGCAGAGAGCGAGTTAAACATGTTGGGAAGAGGGGAACAGGCGCCAGTTCTGGGGATGCAGCCGCTTTAAAAGCAAAAGGGGCACCGCGCCCCCCACCCCCACCTCTGGCCTCGGCGCGCTCCCGTCCGGGGGCGGGAGATGTGTGGCGCCGGAGGACCCGCGCGGATCTCCCGCGGCGACCGTGGCTCTTGGCTCAGTCCTAGAAAGGGGGCCAAGAGGACGGCTGGCTGGAAGGGTGGCGGAGGTGGAGGCTGTACCAGCCCGTGTTTGCATAATGTTTGTCTGCCTGCCCCTCAGCACTGATGCCCTTGACAGCCGAAGCAGTAACCTCTGCCTGAGCCCGGGTGCCCTGGCTTAACCTGGAAGAATCGGG
Organism: Ctenomys sociabilis; assembly: GCA_004027165.1. Lineage (NCBI taxonomy): Eukaryota > Metazoa > Chordata > Mammalia > Rodentia > Ctenomyidae > Ctenomys > Ctenomys sociabilis. The sequence goes on from PVKA01006401.1 coordinate 23,192, forward strand.
TTTCTCTCCACCGAGTGTGTGTGTGTGTGTGTGTGTGTGTGTGTGTGTGTGTGTGTTTCCCCCCACAGACAAGAAAAGGTAACTATCTGTAGTTTATTTCTCTCCACCGAGTGTGTGTGTGTGTGTGTGTGTGTGTGTGTGTTTCCCCCCACAGACAAGAAAAGGTAACTATCTGTGGTTTATTCCATGCTTTGTCTTTAGTGTTGTAGCTGCAGCCTGAAGCCAAGGCTCAGCCTTCTGATTGGGCACTATTTCGGAGCAGTCTGCCCTATCTAAACTCTTAACCCTCTTCTTCCAAAATCAAGCCACCTCCCTCGCCCCCACCCGCGGCTTTAATCCAGGTTGTTTTTGTACAAATTCTTTCGCGAATGATCACTAGACAAAGGTGGGGGAGGGGGATGCAAAAGGACCCCGACTTTCCCAGAGGGTTTATTCGTTTTCCCTGCTCCCTGGGCATAAGCTTACAGTCTTCAGGGCTTTGTCCTATTAAAAGCCCCCATGTTAGGCTACTGTAGCACATTCCTAGTAGGAATTTGCTTACTTCAGAATCCAAGCACAGTCTCCATCTTCAAGGCCTTTTCTTCCTCCCTCCGTTAGCAAACATCTACGAAACTTTAGAGTACCTTCTTTTCCTCCACTGACTGGCCTTTGATGTGGTGGAAGAGCTACCAGGACCCTTCCTCTAGAACAAGTCGGTCTTCACGTGGGAAGCCCTGTGGTTTCTCTGTTTTCCCAGGGGAACTAGATAATTTGGAAGTAACACCTTTCAAAGATTCAAGAGAATAATATTTACCTGTGTGGGTTCAGTGGCTGCCTCCCCTAATTAAAAAAGAAAACAGGGAAGAAAAACTGCTGTGTTGACTGCAGCCACAAGGCTGTCTTCCTCACATAGTAAGTAATTTAGGAAAAGTCGGGCTTGAAGGAAAGCTTTTCTTCCGCAGCCGGGCTGCCACATCACCAAAAACCAGTCCATGTGTGCACCTTTTGGTGCCTTGTGTACTGTCTGGAAATGGAAATGCCAGGTTGCAGCAGAGAAGGTTTCAAGTATTCTGGCCACACCTGAGCGGGTTTGCAGAGCAGTGGCTCTTGTCATTTCTCCTCTGAATTCTAAAATCTTGGCAAGATCGTTCATATCAGTGGAAAGCATATGCTAGTCATGAACATAACTTTAATGGAGTTTTCCCTATAAAGGGGGGTTGAACCCTGGGCCCGGTGCGTGCGAGGTGGGTGTTGTATGAGCAGCTTTGCTTCCAGCCCTCTAGTCTATTTAAATGCCTGGTACGTGTGGTTATACTGAGTCGTCCTCAAGGATTGGCTCTGAGCAGTGTAGGAAATTGGTAGGCTGCTCAAGTTTGTTGGAACAGCAAAGCAGATGTGAACTGGGAGTAATTTGTGTCACTGAAACCTAGAGAGAGCGATCACTGAAGTGCTTGGCATAAGCCTTGTTACTTCAATAATTTTAGTGTCAGTTGAAAAGCTGTTGAAGCCATCAAAGAAATGCAGCTTGGCCTCCTTCCTGACACAGCAGCACCTACCTGTGATCAGGAAGCACGAGTGTGCTGTATTCTCAGGTCATGGGCAAATGCCTCGCTCCTTACTGCCCTGTCCTATATCCTTTATCTCATGCAGTGAATCAGATTAGTGAGATTATGTGTACTGTACTCCTCTCCCTTGGGTCTTCTAAGATTATCTGAGAAGAAGCACTAAGGTTCACTCTCTTAACTCATTTCAAACACATAGGCTACGTTGGAATCATTAGAAAAATCTTGATGCACAGGTCCCACCCTTTACCAAATGAGCCAGATTTTCTGCCATCTGCCTTTTTCTTAAAGATTTATTCATTTGGCACAGGGTCTCACTACACAGCTTGGATTCATAGTGATCCTCCTGTCTCCACCTCCCCAGCACTGGGATTATAGGCATGCACCCTCAGGGCCAACACGATGCACCCAGGGTTCTGGGGCTAGCACTGCTGTGGTACTGGGTCCTTGTACTTGCTAGGCAGTTGCCTAGACCACCAAACTATCTTGCTGGCCCTCTAAGTCTTTTAAGCAACATTTTAATGTCTCCCAGGTGACTTCAGTTGTAGCAAAACTTGAAAACCACTAGTCTATAAAGTGCATTCCTATTATAGACAATATGTTTTCCTTAGACTGTTTAAGTTAGATTGTATGTATGTTCTGGAGAATGAGATTAGTTTCTCAGATTAATTGCTTGACACTTGGGCTCTGAGAGTCTAAGGGGATAAGATACCAGCCAGGTGAATTTCAGTGTTATAATAGAACCATTATAAGACTTGAACAGTGGAAAAGCACGAATGAATGTAGATATGGAAAAAACAGTGGAGCAGTTTATATGCAGATGAAGAAGGAAAGTAGAGGGCAAAAGAGAGTGGAGAAATTCTGAACACTGACTTCTAAGTGCTATGCAAGTGAAAAATATTGTAACCCTAACATAAGTGAAGGGACTGAAAAATACAGTACTGCTAGCAGCTACTATTAGAGGAGAGGATGGCATGCTTCTTCCATCCTTGCACTCACTCTGCATAGAATTTATTGTAAATCATGATACCTGTAGACAACATTGGGCCAGGAATGAGCTCAGTGGTGGGTCACTTGCGTATCACACACAATTCAGAACTGTAAAGATGGAATCACTTAGCCAGGTGTGGGGTGTGTACCTATAATCCATCCAGCTATTAGGGAGGCTGAAGCACGAGGGCTGCTAGTTTGAGGTTGGTCTGGGCAACCAAGCAATTTTGTCTCAGAATTAAATTCTGTTCTCAGAATTAAAAAAAAAAAAAAAATTTAATGGGTTGACATATGGTTCAGTGGCAGAGTGCTTGGATAGTCCTGGGTTCTCCAACATAGAAAATGAGACAAAAAATGGAAATACTTTCCAGGATTAAAAACTGTTCACCTAGTCTTTTTCAAAACACTGCCATTTATGAGAAATAAGAGGAAGCATTTGACAACCTTTTCCCCCTAGCATAATATAAAGGAATGAGGATTTAAATACAATATAAGGGTGCCAGGGAGTAACTTAGAGGTAAAGCATTTGTCTAGCAAATAGGAACCTTAGGACCCCCCTAAAAACAGTAAGAGAGGGCCGGCTAGGTAGCTCCATGGACTAAAGTGCCTGCTTAGGCAGAGCGCTGGGACTGGGGTTTGGTCCCTGGGGTGCTGTGCTGCCCCCCCCCCGGGCACACTGAGATGATGATTGAGCCTGGGCATGGTGGCATGCATCTGTAATCCCAATGTTTGGGAGGCTGAAAACAGAAGATCACTATGAGTCTGATCTATGCAGTGAGACCCTGAACGCCCTGTAATAAATACAAATAAATAAATAAATAAATAATTTTAAAACGTCACATTGTAAAATGGTAAATGATTTGAGAAAGATTTATGCTGTAGTTTGTGGGGAAAGGTTATAAAACAGCATATATCCTATTTCATATGAAAACATACTTTAACAATTGTGTTTATTTTTATTTCTGTCTTCTCTGGTACTGGGGATTAACCCTGGACCTCACATATGCTAGGCAAGCCTATATCCGCAGCCCTGTATTTTTCACAATGAACATGTATTAATTAATATTAAGGAAAATTATTTATAATTTTATTTTTGGTCCAAGAGTATATTTCCTAATTAAAAAGTGGAACAGGTGGTCATATACACATCAAGGTGGTATATAGGAATGTTTTATGAAGAAAAGCAGACTTCATTTTAGGAAGGTATTCTAGATTTCCTGATGGCATACGCTCGTAAGTAGTCACTTAGACTTACAAACAGATTGAAAACCTGCCATGGAAATGCTCAAGTTGTCTTTTTAAAAAAGACAGAAAAAAGATAAAAAGCCAGGAGCCGGTAGATATTTTAGGACAGGTAAGGCTACAAAGGCTGATGAGAGGGAGAATCTCTGGGCAGGCCAGAGAGTGACAAGGATGGTTTTAGGGGAGTTCCAAGCAAGAGCCTGCAAGCCTGCCTTGTCATACCCTTATTATGGCTTAACTTAGTAGCTCTTTCCTTTGTGTATGGATTTCTTTGTTTATTTTGGGGTACTGAGGACTGAACCTAAAGCCTCAAGTCCATTAAATGTATGCTCTTACCAGCAAAGTATAGCCCATCTTTACTTCTTAGTTCTTGTACTATAAATCTTTTCAGTGACATAATCTGAAAGAGATTTCAGATGCTGCAATGGTATTTCTGCTGATGTTCTCCATACTTTCGAAACGTGACAATGCTTTGGCCTAGTTAAGCAAGGTTTTTTGTTTTGTTTTTCCTTGAAATGTCCCTGAACTTGGTGTGATTTAATGTGCCCTCACCTGAATTCTCTGTACAGCATGTGCTGTGGGGCTGTGGTTTAGATGACAGCTCAGCTAGGCACCCTGCCAAACTACACGGTACTGGCCTCTTTCATAACAATTGAAATATCGGAATTCTGACTAATATCAGGTAGGTTCAACTTCACAATATGAGTAAAAAAAATGTTTGGCCTCCTGCCTTCCTACTTGGGATGATGTGTATGACTTCATGTAACTTGGAGACGTCACTAACCACGGTGCCTTTTAGCTGATTTGATAGGACTTTCTTTAAACATGCGGCAGCAGAAAGGCTTTAGAAATGACTTCGGGGCACCATGTAGCCATGAGTAGTGCTGCAGGTGAGGGGTCTGAGTTAGTCTCCATGAGAGCACTTGTAGAATATTAAAGTCAGATTGATTCTGCCATGAAAACTGTGATAATGCCAAATTTATAGTCTCAGTTTTTATTTTTTTCTAGTACTTTTACAGATATAGCCTTAAGCACAGAAAAGCCATCTTTGGCCCGTTGTCTTCATGGGACATTGTACTTCTAGCATGCAGCCTGAGCTGGGTCTGAAGGCAGTTCTGTGGAGTGTGAGGGTGTAGTTCCTCCTCATAATTGTTTCTTTCTGAAACAACTTCTCTTACAATAGTGAACGCACATTTATTTTCACTTACCTATAAAACTACCTGGACACCATCTGCCACTTATTTTCTTCTTCATTTTAGGCTTCCAAAGACTGGAGGAATGTCTTTGGATTTCTCAGTGATAAACCTGGCCGCTTTGCCTGCCTCACCTAAGGTGCTCATAGTATGTATCTAAAACAAAGCAAGATAGGACACCCCTCTGTCTTTCAAGGTATTCAAAATGAAATTAAAATCCTACTACCTAGAAATGATCACTTATCAATAATTTTGGGGGTGCGCACACATACATGTGCGTGCAGGCGTGTGCGAGAGATTGTGGATGTTAAGCATGTGAGTAATACTGTTGATTCTGTTCAGTGAACTAAATTCCACTTCAAGGAGCTGGTAGAACGAGTGAATCAGAGAGATGCCTACGACCTAATCTTGAGGACCTTGTGGTTGAATGAAGGGAGATAAGCAAAATGCCATGACAGTGTGCACTTGGGTGATGGAAGAATGTGGGGGAGGAGGCGCTTGCAAAAGCCTTGCAAAGGGCCCCTGAGGTACATGGAGCACCACCACCCATCTTACAAGGCTGGCTTTATAAAGTAAAATCGTTTTGTTTTTTTTTTAAGCATGATATTCACTTCCGCTGTGTCAGGTACTGTGCCGTGTGCTTTTACAGGCTCTTCATTTAGCCGTACTGTGATAACGTCAGGAAGGTACCTTATTTTTCTTTATCTGACATGAGGGAACTGAAATGCTAAGCAAGTGACTTGCATACGATGGCACGGTTTAGAGAGATGGAGCCTGGATTCGAGTCTAGCCTATCTCAGCCCTGAACGCTGGAGCTTTCCTGTTATGCTAACTTGTCTTTCCCTAGAATCAGGCCAAGGGAGAGAAGAGGAGGAAGGAGAGGAGTGGAAGGGGCATTTCCAGCCAGAAACAGCAGAGTCCCAATGGGAGAGGGTGGTACAGCCGGGCACTAAAACTGGCTTAGGTTGGCTGTAGCTTAAAGTTCAGAGGTCGGAGCATGAGGCCATGGATGAATGTGTCGGGTAAGGAAGAGCTCTGTGGGCAAGAAGGCAGGTGGTTGGTAAGTATTTCAGAACAATCCTTCCCAGGGGCAGTGTGGAGTCTAGAATTTAGTAAAGCAGAAGTTAAGGTGTGAGATGGTTTGGGAAGCCCCCGTGCAGGTGAAAGGGTGAGCTTTTTAAGGGGAGTTGTGGCTGAAGACATGGAGTAGAGTGATGGAGGGAAAGGAGCCCACAGGACCCCTGGACAGACCCTGTAATGGTGACAAGGACCATGACTTAGGAGGAAGAGCAGATCTAAGGGTGAAGGTAAAGAGTTTGGGGCCTTCTTGTGAAGTGTCCCTGGGACCAGTCCTATGATGGTGGTTCATAAATAGCAGTGTATACAGGCCCAGGCCTGGGGAGAGAGCTCCAAGCTGGAGATACGGATTTGGGGGCTACTGCCAAGAGAGTGACATGAAATGGAAATCGGCATGTGTGGTGTAAGATAGGGGTCCTACCAAGGGCACTCATGTGTGTCACTGGGGCCAGAGGGTGCAGCTCACATTGAGATGAGACCTTTAAGCACATGATTTTTTTAAATTATACTTTAGGTTGATAATAAACTCTAGACTTTATAAGGAGTTTCACTTGTGCTCCTAATGTCACCCTCTCCCTGCTAGGCCTCGCAGTGATTCACTTCATGGATAGAACCAATAGGCTCTACCATTGAGATATATCACCAGGCCTTTTTATTTTTTATATATTTTTTTGGAACCAGGGATTGAACTCAGCCCCTTGCACTTGCCTGGGAAGCGCTTATTCCACTGAGCCATCTCCCTGGCCCCTATTTTTTATCTTGATGCACACTCTCACTAAGTTGTATAGGCTGGCCTTGAATTTGTGATTCTCCTTCCTTGGGCTCCTGGTAGGCTGGGATTTTAGGCTTGTACCACTGTACCCTGCTCAGGATACTGGTTTGAAAACAGAATTATTTCCATATAAACACACAATATCTTCCTTCCTTCCTTCCTTCCTTCCTTCCTTCCTTCCTTCCTTCCTTCCTTCCTTCCTTTTATTTCTTTTAAATGTATTTGGTTGTTGCAGGGTCTCACTATGCAGCTCTCACTCGTGGTGATCTGCCTGCTTTTAGCCTCCCCAGCTCTGGGATTACAGGCATGTGCCACCTGGACTCAGCATGCCCTGGGGTGGGGCCAGCATGGCGTGTGGTGCCAGGGATCGAACCCTGATCACTGCACTTGCCTAAGCAGGCACTTTAGTCCCCTGAGCTCTCTCACCCGCCCCATTTGTTGTTATTGTTGTTCTCTCCTCTCCTTCCTACCTTCCCCTCCCCTCTCCTCCCCTTTTCATGTTGTTGACTTGAAGCATTCCAATAGTAGGGTAGTGGAAGCGACCCTGTGCTCCAGCTCCTAGGTGCTGCAATCTGAACTCGCCTTCACATGCTCCCCAGCTTGCTTTAGAATAAAAATATGAAGTTCCTAATGGGCACTGCTCCACTCACTCCCCTTCACATGTCCCTTGCAGAGTCTGCTTGCTGCCCTCCTTCTTGTCCTCTGGCTGGTGCACCTCCCTGCCCTCCTTGCCCACATCCCACACATCTTTCAACATCAAGTGAAAACCCATCTCTTTTTGAAAACCCCTCCTCTCATTCCCCTACAACATTAGCCTGTGTTTCTCTCTACACTCTGCTAACACTTTCTTTATGACACTTTTATGTTCCTTCCCTTACATTAAATACTCTTTTATGTACAGGTTCCCTACCAGACCTTCAGCTTTTTTGTCTATCATAGACACAGTTTTTCTGTTTTTGTTTGACAATCATACATGATAGATAAAATAGAAAGAGAACAGAAGTTCATTTTTTCAGTTTCTTTTAGTCTTCTCCAAGGAACGGATCTGGGATTTCCAGGACTTTTGACTCTGGATATTGCTAACAATAGATTTTTGTTGTTCTTTGAAACTTTTTTTTTTGCCAACCTTGATGTTTCCTATGTCTTTAACTTCCTATGATAGTTTTATGGAGTTAAACTTGTCTCTGAACTTATAATGCATTGTCTACCTATTTCTAGCTAATATTAGTTATAATTACAGACTATCTTTTTAAAGATCACTAACAAATTCTCAATTTATTTCATATTATTTAATTGATGAATATTCCAGGAAAAATCAATGAGACATCCTCTTCTAAGCTGCTTCTGACAAAGAAAAAAAGGGTGATATAAATGAAGAACCATTATATAGTGGAAAAAATATATGTGTATAATATATATATATATATATATATATATATATATACACATCTGTATATACAAAATAACATAGATATATAGCTACTTTCCTTTAATTCAATGAGAAGAAAGGCTTGTACTAATAGTGTTTGGACAGGATAACATATCTGCATCTTGTACTATGAATACTACGAAGACAACAGTATGCAGTGTATTAATTATTGAACTGTCCTACTAATCTGTTTTGAAACTGTCTCATTGCTAGTTCTTTCTCACTAAAATTAATTAAAAAAAAATACCACTCCTGCCCTGAGACCCTGGGAGGATGTCTTTGAACATTTCAAAGTCTATATTTTTAGAGTACAACACATTTACATTACTGTTTTTAAATTTTTTGTTTTAAACAGCATTATCTAACACACAAACACGGAAGCTAGACATGTTCATAGAGTAACCTTGTTCTCTCTTGTGCCTGCTCTAAGCCAGGGTCCTTATCCTGAGGTTCAGCTTCATGGTGGATCCGCTTACTGAATAATAAGTGCAACCACTTTGTGAAATAGGAAAGAAAGCTCCAACAAAGTTACATAACCTTTTCATGGACATAGGACTACTTAGTAAGGCTGGCGGAGAACACAGTCTTGGACATCAGGCCCTTTCAGCGACGTTTAGCAGTGTCCTGTGGTGGTGGTCCAACTTCTCCTCCCCTTTCCACTCTGTCCCTCTGCTCCAGACTCTGCCCTGCTTGTTGTGTGATCTGCATTAAAAATGTTAAAGAGGTATATTCTGTATTTACAGATTTTAATTGTACACGATATTAATGTTAAAAGAGAAATGAGGCAAAACATTTTTTTCAAACTTTACTTTTTTTTGTTTAGAAACAAAATAAAATTTAAGTTTACTTGTTCAGAAAACAGTCAGTGAATCAGAAAGCACTCGGAGCCTGGAGAGGATCAGAGCTGCACTTTGCAGTACGAGGAAGGAGTTTTTATAGACACAGAGTGCAAGCAAAGTTAAAAGTTAATTTGGCAAGCTATGGTAGGCATTTGTCTTTTTGGTTATGGTTCAGTGGAAAGTGCTAGAAGTAAGTTGGTGGATTTTGACTGGTAAATTGGTGGTTAAACTTAACTTAGCTTGGGTTTGTTTAAAAGCTCTGGGTATGACAACCTTAGGTTAATGAGCTGCTTCTGGTTCGCCTTAATATATTTTACACAATGCAGAGTGTTCCAGAGTTACATAGTATTGAGAAACACTGTGCTAATTCATTAGAATTTCTTTTTAATCGTAAAGCATTGTAGAATTCCTGCTATTCCAATGTAGGTTTTGAATCAAAATAGGATGTACAATGAGTCCCAGATTTAACTGACTGCGGATTTTATTTAACAGAATTCTTCATGGAATTGGACATTTTCAGAGTGTTTAACAGCATGGACTTTAGGCTAGATGAGGTGATGTAGGCCTGTAAAACCAGCACTCTGAGAAACTGAGGCAGGAGGATCACAAGTTCCCACCCTGCATGGAAAACTTAGCAAGAACCTGTCTTCAAAAAATAAAATTTGAAAAAGGTAGGAGAGCTAGCTCAGTGCAGAGGTCCTGAGTTCCATCTTTAGTAGTGAAAAAAAAGGGCATGGACTATGCTATTAAGGAGAACTGTGTTCAAGTCCTGTTTTTGAGCTGTAGTCACTGTATGACTTTTGAATACAGTATTTAACCTGTGAGTTTGATTCTTCTTCTACTGAGTGGTTAGAATATGTTGCCTGCAAACTTATGAAAATCATGAGACCGTGTGGGTAAAGCTGAATTGCTCATTGAAGTCACTGTCATTACCATCAAACAGTAGTTAATATGTAAAGCAAAGAGAGTAGCACCTGACATATAGGAGATCTATTTAGTCCCCATCTGATCGTGGCAGTTGTCCTCAGTATTCTGTGATAGTAACATGTTGTTTCATCATTTCTGTTTCCAGTTTGATAGTGCTCTCAGGTTTATTGGTTTCTCTACAGATGTCAGTCTTTTCCATGTGAACAGTTATTATCCTGGTTACTGGGCTGGAATCCTATTCTTAGCATTTACTAGTTATGTGACTAGTTATGTGACTAGTTGAACAAGTTACTGAGTTATGAAGAAACTTAGTCTCTTTACCTATAAAAGTGGTGATAATGACAACATCTCTCTCAAAGCTTGTTATAAAGATTATACACAACTGTGTACATAAGAAATTTAACACAGTGGTGAGCTATAGCAAGAGCTCAACACTTTCTTAATATACGTGGGCTTAATTTGCTGATACACATCCTCATGGTGCTCATCACTAAGTCATTAACTCCTATCTACCTTTGCTGCACATAGTTCAACCTTATCTTTGTAACAATCCCAAGAGATAAATGCTACTGTTGTTTTTATATTGTAAATGAAGGCTTTGAGACATAGTGGGTTGAATTAAGTATCTGCTCACATTATATAGCCATGTCTCAGTTGCTCTTTTGTTGCTGGGACAAAATAGCCAACACCCAAAATTTAGAAAGGATAGGTTTATTTAGCTCACAGTTAGTGAAAGTTTCAGTCCATACTCAGCTGGCTCAAAGGCAGAGTGTGGCACATGGCACAGAGCAGCCATTCTGCAAAGAGTGAGAGAACAAAGGGAGGGGCAGCAGCTGTGGCTTCTAGCAAGCCTCTCTCCCCTCCTTACATTTGTAGCAGGATATCTGCCCCAGGGCACTCACACTCATAATTCCAGTGTTGAATCATGAATGAAGCCCAAACTCCAGAAGGTGCCTCATGACTGCATGAGGCTTTGGGGGGACACCTAGACACAAACCATAACAAGCCAGTGACAGAATTCTAATGCATATTGTCTACAGTTAATACTCTAAATGCAGAAGAGATTGTATGTCCTTTAAATAATCTTATATTAATGGGCTCTACTAGGCTTTGCCAATGTATGGATTCATTTTAGAATTTTGTGTCACCTAAAAAGAGTTTCTTAGACTTTAGTTACCTGAGGTAATGTTTTTGACATTTTATTATAAAAATGAAAGTGCTTCACTTGAATTTTAGTATCAGTGGTGGGCCATCTTGCCACAGGTGTAAAGTTAGCAAGAGTTACTTGCAGAAAAAGGAACCCCTCTCTACTGTTGGTGGGGGTATAGACTGGGGCAACCCCCATGGAAATCAGGGTAGGGCTTCCTCAGAAAACTAGGACTAGACCTTCCATTTGACCCAGCTATTCCAGTCCTGCTTTTCTTACTAAAAGAATTAAAAGCATCATACTATCATGATATACACACACCTATGTTTATAATGGCACAGTTTGCAATAGCCAAATCTTGACAACAACTTAAGTGCCCATCAACAGGTCAATACATTAAGAAGACGTGGTTTTTTTTTTTCTTTTTAATACACTGAAACACTGCTCTGCCACAAAAAAATGATGTACTTGAGACAATTTTAAGAAAATTGGTGTGCCTTGAGTCCATACTCTTCATTTTATTTTATTTTATTTTGGCGGAACCGGGGATTAAACTCAGACCCTTGTGCTTGCCAGGGAAGTGCTTATTCTACTGAGCCATCTACCTGGCCCTGAGTCCAGTCTTAAGTGAAATAAATTAAATATGAATGTGTAAATACCAAATTGTTCTCCAATGTGAAAAACTGAAAGTGTAAGTAAGGACCAAAATGTAAAATAGATATAATAGAAAGAAAATGTGCAAACAGGGGAACCAGTGAAAAGGGAGGGGAAAAGTAAAAGAAGAGAAAAGTAAATTCAAAAGAAAGAAAATATGGAAACAAAACTATTGTAAAAGGGGAAAATACAAGTTAGGTCATGTACAGGTACAAATTCTCTATGATGAATGTGATCATTATGTGTATCTAAAATGTACCAATACAGGGGCTGGCAATATAGCTCAGTGGTCTAAAGTGCCTCCTTAGGCAATCTTAGGCAAGCATGTGGGGACTGAGAGTCGATCCCCAGTACTACATGCCTTGCCAGCCCTGCCCCCAGGGTAGGCTGAGCTGGCCACAAAAATACACACATATATACATACATACATACATACACACACAGATAAATAAATAAAATATGCCAATACAATCTGATTGAAAAAAGAAAGAAGCATTTGCTAGCAGGCTTGACCTTTTCCTCAACAAAGGTCTTCAGATTTGCTCAAGTGATTGATGCCTGCGGTGTCCAGGCATTTTGTTTCGACACAAGGAATGGATGACTTTGACTCCTAGAGTGATGAAGACAAGCATCTTTAGTCAGCCACCATAATTAAAGACATTTACAATGGGTTCTATCATTTGTTCCTTGAGCAGATATTATGTACTGAGTCTAGCGATACAGCAAATCACAAAGCAAGAGCACCTGACTCTGGAGTGACAACGCAGTGCCAAAAGCGTGTGGCAGGCCCTTACGAGAAAGGAAATCCAGGGAAGTTTGTTGGCAGACCGATGGCAATTGGAAGCATAGAAGTATAGGAAATCGGAGCCAGGGAGGTGTCTCAGTGGAATGAGCACTTCCCTGGCCAAGCGCAAGGGCCTGAGTTCAATCCCCAGTTCCGCAAAAAAAAAAAAAAAGTACAGGAAATCCCCTGAGGAAGCAATGTGGAAGAGATGAGTGGTACAAGAGCTGCTGAGGAGACACAGAGCCAAAGCAGGAGTCAGGGACCTGGAAGGAGCTCTGCCAGGAGGGGGTTACTGGTGTCAGCTCTCCCAGAAAGCAAGGGAATGCCTCCTACAAGGAGTGTGTCCCTCCTTGTAGGCTGTCACTCACAAAAAGGTACTCCCAGGCCTTGGCTTTTACATTCAAGGTCTCAACCTGTGCCTTGTTTGTTGAAATAACAAACATGCCTGCCAGAACTGATGCTTGGCTTTCGCAACCTTGATATTAGCTATTATTTTCAACAGGAGGAAATAGTCAGAACATACTGTATGTACTGAGATGGAAGTTACTTATGGGTATTGCTTATCTACTGTACATTAAGATGTATTTTTAAAAGGCCCTTTCCCCAAATAAATTTTGGATTGGCCAATTATCTGTATGGAAGCCTATTTAACAATCTCAGATCTTTTTCTAATTGCTTGATTTTTAGATTGACAGGTTGATAACTACATAATTAGGAAGTATAATGTGATATTTTGGTGCATGAATATTGTGTATAATCACTTAAGGTATTTTAATTATCTATCATCTTAAACATTTATCATGTTATAATATGAGTGTTTGAAGTTTTTCCTAAGCTGGTGGTAGTGTTGCATACCTATAATCCCATACTTGGGGGCTGAGGCAAGAGGATAGCTGCAAGTTCAAGGCCATAATGGATTACAGTAATGAGCCCCTGCCTCAAAAAAAAAAAAAAAAAAAAAAACCAAAGCAGCAACAAAAGCCCGAAACCTCTCCCAGCCATACTGATGATATAACATTGTTAACTGTTACTACCCTTATTTGTAATAAAACACTTGAATTTATTCTCCTGTCTAGCTATGTCCTCCTAGCCATTAGCCATGCTCTTCTTCTCCCTCCTCACCTTTCCTCACCCACCTGTGGACTCTTCACAGTATTAGAAACTTTCCCTGTCTCTGCAGATGAATCCTAACCTCACTTCATTTTAGATCAACTCCTCTTAGATCTATAGTTATGAGTAAAATATTAAACATTTATACTGTAAATATTTTTTTGTCAAAGAGTAACCTGTATAGACCCTGTCTCAGAAAACCAAAAAAAGCACTTTGTGTTGGAGGGGTAGCTCAAGGGCAGAGTTGGCCTAGTATGTGTGAAGCACTAGCTCAGTCCTCAGCACTGCCAAGACAAACAAACATTTAAAAGGTAGATTTTTCATTTGGCTGTTGTCAGCGGTTACATAAATGTCTTTATGCCACCTCCAGCCACCTTCAGTTTTCTTTTTTGTTTGTTTCTATTTTTAAACTATAGACAGTGGCAAGCCATTACAGCCAGCACTTCTAAGTTGTATATATCTGGAATCCTTAAAGTGGCTGGAATAAAAATTGATTCCTGGGGAGATGCAGGTTTATTTTCAGAGTCTTTATGCACACTGGAATTAAATGAATAGTGTCACACTACATTACAGCACTTCCTCTTTCTGTTCACTGAAGGAAGTGATGCATTATTCATTTGCTAAAGTGCAAGTGTATTTCCAGACACATTTATTGATCACTCAGGTTGTGCCAAACGCCTCCATCTGTGGTGTGCGGTGAGTGCTGGGGGCCTGGGAGGAAGTGGCCTCCACATCTGAGGAACTTGAAGAGAAGAACACAAAGAAGTGCAGCTGAGCTGGGCCTCAGAGCAAAGAGGAGTCCTGAGCAGCCAGGTAGGAAGCGCCGGTGAGGACAGAGGCAGTGGAGGCAGAAGTCGGAGGGGCTGGAGAGCCTGGCACATCCAGGACACTATTTCCACTGCAGTTCTGAAAGTATAAAATGAAAGTTGGATGGCTTTACCTAGCAGACCCATGGGTGGGACTAGACTCTCTTCAGCTCAGACCCTTTAAATTTTGCCCTCGCTTCAGCAGCACATACAGTAAAATCAAAATAACATAGAGAGGATTAGCCTGGCCACCGGCCAGGTATGATGTACACATTTCTTAAGTGTTTGCATATGTTTTTAAAAAAGATCATGAATACACACTTTTCAGAGGAACAAATACATATGGCCAATAAATATATGAAAAAATGTTCAGTATCATTGGTCATTCAAGAAATGCAAATTGAAACAATTTCAATTCCATCTCACCCCAGAAAGAATGGCTGTCATCAAGAAGTCAGCCAATAACAAATGCTGGAGGGGCTTGGGAAGAGGGAACTTTCTGCACTGTTAGTGGGAGTGCAGACTAGTGTAGCCACTATGGAAATCCCTATGGAGATTCCTTAAAAAGCTAGGATGGAGGTCCCATTTAATCCAGCTATTCTCCTGGGTATTTTTCTTTTTTCTTTTGATGGTACCAGGGATTGAACTCAGGACCTTGCATTTGACAGGCAAGCACTTATTCCACTGAGCTATCTCCCCAGCCCTATTTTTCTAGAAGAAATTAAAACAACATACCACAGTGAAATGTGTGCACCCATGTTTATAGCAGCACAATTTGTCATAGCTAAATCTTGGAAACAACCCAAATATTGATTACCTGAGGAATGGATAACAAAGATGTGGTATTTTTGCACCATGGAGTATTACTCAGCTATGAAAGGATAAACTTGAGTCTTTCATAGGTAAGTGGTTACAACTAGAGACCATATTCTTAAGTGAAATCAATCAGACCTGCATGTATAAATATCATATTGTCTCACTAGTGTAAGAACCTGAAAGAGTAAATAAAATCTGAAAGTTACACTAGATATTGTGAAAGGGAAAGAATCTGTTCAAAGGGAAGGAACAACTGGGATGAGGAAAAGGACAAAAGAAAGAAGGAAGGAAGGGGAAAATATATTTATGTGTATATACAGGATGATTTCTGCTACTCTCTTGAAAGGAGCAGTTCATGCTTAAATTTTTTTTCTTCTCCTTTTTAATTTCTTATAACATTTTAAAAACCAGTTTTGTATGCTTATATCTGGTAATCTAAACAACTAATTTGAAGACAACATTATGCAATGTAATAACCATAGTTGAATTCTTATTATTTTGTTTAGTGAGATTCCTTATCATTTCTAATGGGTCGCATTCATTTGTTTTCACTATTGTTTATTCTGTTTAAAAAGTAAAAAAAAAAAAAAAATTTAAAGATCACAGGCTTAATTATAAACACTTTCAGTGAACCAGCTGTAGGGCCATGAAAGCATACAACCAATGTACAATTTTTCAAGAATAAGTGCCAGTTGGGGAGAGGCTTGGACTACTTAAGAATGTCTGCGTTGCAGAACTGGGGGTGCAGTTTAGTGGCTGAGCCCTTGCCTAGTATGCACATGGTCCTGAGTCTGAGCCTCAGTACTAAAAGGACAGGGCAGGGAGGGAAGACGGAGAAAGAGAGAATGAATCTGACACACCCATATTGACCAGCTGTTGAATTTAACTGAAGGCCATCTTTTAATTTGTGTTTTTACTGGTGTTTGGTTTTCATCTCCCACAAAAAAATTTCAGGTCTCCCTGCACTCCTGGCATGTTGACTTAAAAAGTACTTTTTGTGTAAAATTTGACATGAACACTGAAACTGCTGACAGCTATGATGCATTGAGACAGGAGCTGCTGTGTGTTACCTGAGGGATGAGCCTGGGATTAGCAAACCCCACTCCTTGGTGTGACTCCCCAGTCCTTTTCACTCACGGTATTTTCTTCCCCCACCCCGCCTCTTCTTGCTTTGCCTTCTTTCCTATTCTTTCAGCCTGTCTTTGGGGAGCATCTGTTTGACTACTCCTGTGTAATTTGTCTCCCTAAATACTTCTGTCTCCCTGCCTGTTTCCTGGAGAAGAAAGGACAAGTCTATAGGCTTCCCCTCTCAGGCTGTCTAGGCAGGGTGTGTACAGGGAGCGGTAGACAGAATCAGGAGTAGGTAAAAGGTGTGTTTGGATAGTGGGCGTGTGTCAGAGAATGTTTAAATTCCATAATCCCTGTTTGTCGTGGCTGCTCTAAAATTTTCTCCACAGAACCATAATTCCTGTAGTATACTGACAATTATTTTGCCTTTAAAAGGGTAATAATCATGTCAAAGACATTTTGGAAAATATAAACAAATTACCCAGAGTCTCACCTGAATATAACCACCATTTTCTTTTAGTTTATTGTGTTTCTTCTCTCTCCCTGACCCCCCCTCTATCCTTTCCCGCTCCCTTCTTCTCCCCCTTCCCCCTTCCCTCTCCGTTCATCCCCTCCCCTCCCTTCCTCTGCTCTCCCTTCTCCTTCTCCTTCCCTTTCTCCCCTTTATATATATTGTCTTGTTTTGTTAGATGTACTACTTATTTTACTTAAAGTTTCACTAAAAGGATTTAATGGCTATTAGAACATAATATTCCCAATTCTCTTTTAATGAATACACCGTAGAACTTGTGCCATTTAAAAACTCTTTTAATACCAAAAAGTTTTTACTGTGTAGAACTTATCACCATAAGGAATGTTACAGTGAACATATTTGTATAGTCATTTTGTTTTTATATTTTTCTCAAAACTTTCCCAAAAGGTAGACCTACCAGATCAAGGGCTATAAATATCCCTATAGGTATTGTTTCTTGTTTTATAAGTTACTTTTCAACTTGCATGACTAATAGCAATATGAAAGAAAGCTAGTTGTACTAGCACTAGCTCCAAAATGAACCAGTATAAGGAGTCGCTGGGAGGTGTGGGCTTGTGGAGCTGGACATTGAACACAAGCCCTTTCCACTGAGGCCCAACCCTTTATTTTCATTTTTTATTTTGAGGCAGTGTCACTCACTTGCTAAGTCCCCCAGCTGCGCTTGCAATTGCAGTTCTCCTGCCTCAGCTGCTGAGAGCGCTAGGATTATAGGTGTGTGCCAGGGTGAGAACTCCTGTAATTGTATTTTAGTTTTATTGCATTTTAATTTATTTATTTGTATTTTAACTTGAAGAGTGAAAAATAGAAGCAAAAACAAAGAGAACAAATGACATATGACATAAACAGGATAACATACAACGATACATATGCTATAGATTTTCGCAACATTAATTTTACACACACACACACTCACATATATATTTTTTAAAATAAAACAATCCAACGCAGATCAGCAGTCCACAATAGAAGTGGGTTACCCATAGAATTTGTTGACTTGAGCCATTCACAGTTCATTATACTAATGTAACTTTATTTTATATATCTCTGTTTTTATACTTTTCTGCTGGATGGTTAAGATCGAGTTAAAGCAAGACCTAATGGCTCAGTGGAATAAGCGCTTCCCTGGCAAACACAAGGGCCTGAGTTTAATCCCCGGTTCTGCAAAAAAAAAAGAAAGAAAAAAAAAAATCCAAAGAACTATACAACAAAAAATGTAACTTTTGTATCAGATAAGGTCACTCAGGTACCCTCAGGGTTTATCCTGTAACCCTGTACTGCTCTTTGTAGATCCCTTGTCAGTGTCAGCTTTGTGGATGAGTCATGGCCATTGTTTGACCAATTTGCTCTCTGTAGAAGCCTGAGAGAAAGTTTTCTCTACATGTGACTCTTCTTAGGCACACTGTACATCATCGATTGTGTTCCTCTGTGGCCCCATAATCTCCTTGATCAGAAAATTTGGGGCACAACTGAGTTCCATGATGTTGTAGTATAGGTTCTCCTATGTCCTGAGTCTTCACTGACCTTGAAAGGCTAGGGCCAAAATATTGGCTGACCTTGCAGCCTTTCTTTTTCTCCAATTTTTAATCTGCAAACTTAGGTTGTTAACCCTCCAGAAGAGAAGTTTATTATTACCCTGAAGCATATGCAGTTCAGTTTGCCCTTACTATTAGTCTAAATATCAGACATCAAGGGCATAACATGGAACATGTATTTTCCACCAAGTATTGAGATACTAAACTCTAAGTCTATACAGAATATGAAGAAGAAAAAAAAATAGGAATGAACACTTACATATATTTACATAGATATTTAGAAATCCATCCATATACAGCATAGTAGCATTGTAGCAGGACTGTCTTGTGACATTTTTTGTCTTATTTTTTCATCTACTACCTTTAAAAAAGGGTGGTGTAGTAATAGCTGGTATGTCATGACAAGAAATACATATTTAGAAGATCAGAATGCCAAGCCTTTGGAGTGTGACCCTTCTATTACACTTCGTTGAATTCAGTGTAGTTGTTTGGTTCATAAGTATCAGCAGATATAGTTAGTTGGGATGAGAAGTTACCACTTAACTGCTAGTTTCAAAAATCTCCTGATGTTTCTCAGGATCATTGTCTTACTCCTCTAGTGTGTATAAGCGAATGGTCTTCCCTCTGTCATGTTTCTTAACATTTCTCCTTGCCCTCTCCTCATTGTCCAATCCTCAAGTTCTCACTTTCCTTTTAATTCTGTTATACTTTTTATTTGCAATTCTTCTTTTGAGTTATACAACGGAGACTATACGATATTTGCACATGTGGGTCTGGTTTATTTTGCTTATAATTATGTCTTCCAATGGCCTCCAGTTAAATATGAAGGCTTCGAGTTTATCATTCTTTACAGCTGAGTAATACTTCATTGTATAAAAATATCACATCTTTTTCAACCATTCCTCATGGGATGGGCATCTTGGTTGTTTCCAAGATTTCGCTATCACAGATTGTGCTGCTATAAACATGGGTACATATATATCCCTACGATAAGATGTTTTCAGTTCCTCTGGGAAAATTCCCAGTAGGGGTATAGCTGGCTTGAATGGGATTTCCAGTTCTAGTTTCTTAAGGAATCTCCACACTGATTTCCATAATGGTTGCACCAGTCTACATTCCCATCAACAGTGGAGAAGGGTTCCCTTTTCCCCACAACCTCTCCAACATTTGTTTTTGGTTGATTTCTTTATGATAGCCATTCTTTCTGGAGTGAAATGGTATCTCAGTGCTGTTTTAATTTGCATTTTATGGATGACAAGTGATGTGGAGCATTTTTTCATATATTTATTTACTTCTTTAATTTTGTCCTCTGAGAAGTGTGTGTTCATCTCGGATGCCCATTTCTGGATTGGGTCTTTAAATTTAGGGGCCCTGATATTTTTTAGTGCTTTATAAATTCTAGAAAGCAGACCCTGGTCTGAGTTCTTATGAGTTAGGAGTTTTTCAGAATTTGTGGGTTGGCTTTTCAGTTTGATGGTAATTTCATTCGACGTGCAAAAACTTCTCAATAACAGGTGGTCCCAGTTGTTAATTCTTTCAAGTGTTTCCCATGCAGATACATATTTGTTCATGAACTCTTTGCCTACCCCTATGTCTTCAAGAGTTTCTTCTACTTTCTCTTCCAGGAGATTGAATGTTTCTGTTTTAATGTTAAGATCTTTGACCCATTTTGAATTTAGCTTAGTGTTCATGATGATAGATCTGGGTCAAGATTTAGTTTTCAACATGTGGAGAGCCAATTTTTTCCAGCACCATTTGTTAAAGAGGCTATCTTTTTTCCAGTAAGCATATTTGGCCCCTTTGTTTAAGATTAAGTAGTTGAGTGTGTTCATAGGGGCCTCTGCATCTTCTAGTCTATTCCATGGATCCTCAGATCTGTTTTGTTGCCATTACCATGCTGATTTTATCACAGTAGCTTTGTAGCATAATTTTAAGTCAGGAATTGTAATGCCTCCTGACTTGTTTGTTGGACAGGATTTCCTTTGCTATTCTAGGTCTTTTCTGGTTCCAAATAAATTATAAGAATGATTTCTCTAGGTCCAGGAGGTATTTTGTTGGTAGTTTGATAGGGATTGCATTGAATCTGTACAACAGTTTTGGGAGTATGACCATCTTCACAATGTTGGATCTTCCTATCCAGGAGCAGGGTATATCTTTCCATTTTCTGAAATCCTCTATGATCTCTTTTTTCACAGTACTACAATTTTCTGTGAAAAGATCTTTAACTTCTTTAGTTAGATGAATTGCAAGATATTTCATTTTCCACTGTGCTACTGTACAAGGTATTGTTTCTATAGTTTCCCTCTCGGTGTGTTTGTTATCTGTGTAGGGGAATGCTATTGACTTTTGAGTATTGACTTTATATCCTGCCATGCTGCTGAATTTGTGTATCAATTCTAGTAACTTCTTGGTGGAATTTTTGGGTCTTCCAAGTAAAGTATCATGTCATCTGCAGATAGTGATAATTTAACTTCTTCTTTACCTATTATTATTCCCTTTATTTCTTTCTCCCTTTTGTCTAATGGCTATAGCTAATGATTCCAAAACTATATTGAACAGGAGGGGTGATAGAGGACATTGTTGTCTTGTACCTGATCTAAGAGTAAAAGATTTCAGTTTTTCCCTGTTTAGAATTATATTAGCTGTTGGGTTGTCATAGATAGCCCTTATCAAGTTGAAGTAGAGTCCATCTATTCCAATTTTCTGTAGGACTTTGAACATGAATGAGTGTTGGACTTTCTCAAAAGCCTTTTCTGCATCAATTTAGAGGATCATGTGGTTTTTAGTTTTCTCTATATTGTACAATGTATTACATTTATAGATTTTTGAATATTGAACCATCCTTGCATCCCTTGGATGAGTCCTACCTGGTCATGGTGTATGATCTTTTTGATGATTTGTTGTATTCTGTTTGCTAGGATTTTATTGAGTATTTTTGCATCTATGTTCATGAGGGAGATTGGCCTGTAGTTCTCTTTTTTAGTTGTGTCTTTCCCTGGTTTTGGTATCAGTATAATACTTGCTTCCAGGAATAATTTTGGGAAAACTATTTCCTTTTCAATTTCATTGAAGAGTTTGTGGAGTGTAGGGATTATATCTTCTGTAAATTTCTTGTAGAATTCAACTATGGATCCATCAGGACCTGGACTTTTCTTTGTCAGCAAGCTTTTTATTACATTTCATATTTCTTTGGTTGTTATTGGTTTACTGAGAGTTGTTCTATCTTCTTGATTCAGTTTTGGTAATTTGTACCTTTCGAGGAATCTGTCCATTTCTTCTGTGTCTTCTATTCTGTGAGTGTAAAGATTCTCGAAGTAGCTATTGATAATCTTATGAATTTCCACTGGATCTGTGGTGATTATACCCTTTTCATTCCTTATTGCTTGTATTTGAATTTTTTCTTTCCTCTTTTTGATGAGGTTAGCTAGTGGCTTATCAATTTTATTTAGTTTTTCAAAGAACCAGCTTTTTGATTCATTGATTCTTTGAACTGTTTTCTTTGTCTCAATTGAATTAATTTCTGCTCTAATCTTTATGATTTCTTCTCGTCTTTGGGCTCTGGGTTTGGTTTGCTCTTTCGTTTCTAGATGTTGGAGGTATCGCTTTAGTGTGTTTATTTGTTCCAGGTCTGTTTTCCTAATGTGTGAGTTCATAGCTATGAACTTCCCTCGGAGAACTGCTTTCATTGCATCCCGTAAATTCCATTAAGTTGTGGTTGAATTCTCATTGAATTGTAGATATTGTTGAATTTCTTGTTTAATTTCATCTGTAACCCATTGATTGCTGAGTAGGATGTTGTTTAATTTCCATGTGTTTAGGGCTTTCGCTGGTTTCTTTTGTCATTTATTTCCAGTTTCATTGCACTGTGGTTAGATAATATCCATGGGATAATTTCTGTTTATTTGCATATACTTAAGCATGACCTATGGACCAGTATGTGGTCTATTTTAGAGAATGACCCATGTGCAGGTGAAAAAAATGTGTATTCAGCTGTGGTTGGGTGGAACACTCTGTATATGTCCATCAAGTCCATTTGTTCCAGGTTCTAGTTCAGTTGTACTACTTCTTTGCTAATTTTTTGTGTAGTTCACCTGTCTTTGTGGGATAAGAGGGTATTTAGGTCTTCTGTTAAGATTGTGGTATTGGATATTAGCTTTTTCATGTCCATTAAGATTTGTTTTACACAGTTGGGTGCTCCCATGTTTGGTGCATACATATTTATGAGTGTTACCTCTTCCTGTTGAATTCTTCCCCTAACCAGTATATAGTGACCTTTTTTATTTTGTTTGGTAATTCTTTGTTTGAAGTTGAGACTGTCTGAGAACAAGATTGCTACCCTATTTTTTTCTGTGATGCTGGGCATGCAGTATTGTTCTCCATCCTTTGACTTTAAGCCTATGAGTGTCCTTTTGAGGTAAGTGTGTTTCTTGTATACAGCATATTGTTGGATTTTGTTTCCTAATCCACTGTGCCAATCTATTTCTCTTTATTGTTGAATTGAGTCCATTTACATTGATGGCTATAATTGAAATGTATTGACTTATGATTCTAATGTTATTTACCTTCTGTTGTTTACTCCTTTTTGTCCTGTGTTTAGTTGTTTGCCCTATTTAGTGGGTTTCTTCTGTTGTCATTGGTGGAGTTCTGGTCATTGTGGTCCCTCTCTAGAACATTTTTCAGTTGCCTGTGTAGGGATGGCTTTATTGTCATGAAATTCTTTAGTTGTTCTTTGTCATGGAAGTGTTTCACTTCTCCATCAAGTTTGAAAGAGAGTTTTGCAGGGTATAGTAGTCTGGGGTGGAATTTATTTTCATAGAGGACTTGAAGTACTCTGCTGCATGCTCTCCTTGCCTTCATGGTTTGTGAAGAGAAGTCAGTCATAATTCTGATGGGTTTTCCTTTGAGTGTGGTCTGCTTCTTTTCTCTAGCAGCTTTCAGTATAGTATTCTTGTGTTGGACTTCTGATATCTTGACTATTATATATCGCGACGTGTTTTTAGTTGGCTTGAAGTTATTTAGTGTTCTGTATGCTTCAGTTATCTGAATGTTAGATTGTTTCCTCATATTTGGGAAGTTTTCTGCTATTACTTCTGCCCATATTCTTTTTGTGTCATTTGTGTTGACTCCTTCTTTCTCATTGATGCCTGTTAATCTCACATTGTTCATCTTGGCATCATCTTGCATGTGATGGATTATTTTTTCGTGCAGAAGAGATCTTTTCTCACCTTTTCACTGACTGCACCAACATTTTCAAGATGTGAGACTCTGTCTTGGCTTTCACTCAAATGGTTTTGTAGACTCGTGATTGAGATTTTAAGTTCTTCTATATCTTTTTGACTCTGCTTAATTTGATCTATTTCTTTCCTGTATTGCTCATTCAAGGAATTTATCATATTCCTAATCTCTTCTATTTTTTGTCAATTTCATTACAGGTAGCTATTAATTCTTTTACTACAGAGTTTTTTCCAAATTGGGTTTCCTCCGTATATTTCCAGAATTGATTCTCTACACAGATGTTATGATTGTAAAGATTACTTCTTTTATTTCAAAAATAATTTCTGCTTTGAGTCCCTCTTTACCCTTTTGCTGTTGTTTCTTTGCCTAAGACGCTGTTAATTCATAGGTTTCAGCTGTAATAGTGTTCTCTGCGCTTGTTCTGGGTGCACATTGGGTTTCCCCCATATGTTTCTGCATTTGATTCTTTCCTTCTGATGCTATGTATTCAAAAATTTCTTTTTTTATTTCAAGCATTAATTCTGGTCTGAATTCCTCTATACCTTTCTGCTGTTGTTTCCTTGCTTCCAACTTTGTTAATTTATTCATTTTGTTGTGTTAGTGTCCTCTGCAGTTATCATTGGTGGGCTGGAGGCCTGAGATTGCATTTGGCTCCTTGTTTTTATCATGACTTATAGCTCTGGCCTCTGACTTTTGCTATAGAGTTTTGGTGAGTTGCAGCCTTAGCACCTTATGAAATTCAGGTATTGTTACACCAAGTTCTAGTTCATGTAGTTTTGCCTGGCTTGGGTCTGGCTGCTGTGCTCACCTCCTTCCTGTTGCTGTCCTTGGAGGTGAGCCTGTTGTGCCCCTTTGATAAGATGTTTTGCTTCTGGATTAGCTGCGTGATTTTGACCTAGTCTCAGTGCAAGGACTTCAGCCTCAGAGTTTCTCCCCAGGCCTGTATGCCAGGCCTGGGCTGGGTGTGGAAGGGTATGGGGGGGGCAGGAGAACACAGAAGCTCTCTCACACACTCACCGGGCCTGGGCTTTGGCGGGTCTGCTGGGCTCCCAAAAGGGTAGTGGATGTTCTCATTCACTGGGAAGGCTGTGCTGGGTCTGGGGCCATGGGGCAAGAGTTACGAACACTGGAAAAAGTCTCTCTGGTGCGGTGGGCCTGCAGTTCTCACTCACCAGCCAAGCTGTGCTGGGTCTGGAGCCACAGGGCAAGATTGGAGAACACTGTGTTTTAAAAACCTACTAATTTCACACTTTATATAGGTACTTCATTTAACTGGAATTTCTTTGGAAACAGTTGATGCTGGAATTCTTGTTCTTCCCTTCAGTGAATGTTTGTTGCATATCATTAGCAGTATCATGCTGGAGAAAGAGCAATAAATAAAAGTGATTCCTCTTCTCATGCTCTTTTTTTTTTTTTGTACTTCAAGGAATGCTTATTTTAAACAATGTTAGGGAGGTTAAATATTTTCCCTAAAACTCATATAGCAGGTAAGTAACTAAGAAGCAACTGTAGTCCAGTCTCCTTCCGTCCTTTGGTTTTCCTAGTCTACTGTAGCGAAATGCAGGGCTTATTAACAGGCTGCCCATTGTTTCAGGCGTGCTGTCCTGAGTCTGACCTAACGACAGTGATGTCATTGGTCACACAGTGATGTGACATACTGATTGGTCACACGTCTGCAACAGATCCTTATGGATTTCAATCCAGTTCATTTGCTTAGCTCTGTACAAACAGCAGTCTCACTGCTTGTACTCTTGTTTTTTTTTGTTGTTGTTGTTACAATTATTCATTTTAATATAATATTTTTAAATTAATTTTAGAAAAAAAATTGCAGTGAGATGCTTCAAAACAGGTTGGTAGAGTCACAACAATTAATACATTGCATATTGTTGTCTTCGTAGTGGTTATTCATAGTACAAGATGCAGACATGATATCCTGTCCAAAAGCTATTAGTACAAATCTTTTTTCTTATTGAATTAAGAGAAGTAACTATATATCTATCCTAACTATTTTGTATATACAGATACAAAATAGTCCTTCATTTATACCACCTTTTCTTCTTTAGAACTGTCAGAGATAGGTATTCCATTGCCATCCAAGTACTGTAGGTGCATGAATTCAGCAAAATACTCCAATATAGTCCAGTAGTCCACAGTAGTAGTGGGTTATCCACAGGACTGGCAATGTCCAAAGCTATTGACTTGAGCCTTCCACAGCTCAGCATTTTAACATGGCTTCACTTTTCATACCTCATTTCTATACTTTTCTGCTGGATGGTTAAGACCATGCTTTGTGCTCTCACCATGAACACAATTAAAGCTTCAGTGATCCTGCACAGTTAAGCTGTTCCCGAAGAGCTTTGACTTTCCCACAATGCGAATTCACCTTAGGCACAGGGGATCTGCACCCTCTGAAGCTGGTTAATGAGTGAACCTAGGTCTTTGGACACAGCTGTAAAAAATACTGTAGTCAGCAGTGGCCATTGGAATTATACACAGGAACTCCCAACTCCTTTGTAGAGGTGAAGCCGCGCACATGCTTGGTTTTCTATCTCTGTGAAGACTGTTGGTTACCTCTCCTGCGAGTGGTGTAGAGCTGGTCTCATCCAGAGCAGCTCAGGGTCCCCGCACTGCATCTAACCTGTCAGCCTCAGGGAAGAGACCCAAAGGAAACCTCCAGCACTGCCTGTGACCCTTAGAACAGAATTGGCTTTCTCACTATAACTCTAAACTGTGAATCACTTCCTCTTCCTCTTCCTCCTCCTCCTCCTCCTCGTAGCATCCAGTGTGGATTACAGTGTCCTTGGTGAGTGCTGAGCGAGACAGTATTTAAAATCTTGGAAGATCTATCAACCGATTGATCCATAAATAGATTGATTTGTCTTTTCTTATTTTCTATCCTTTCTTTGAACTCTAACTCAGCCTTTAAGCCTCACCCCCCATTTTGTGATTTTCGCCAAGAATGACCATAATTATCTTCGCCAAGATAACTATACTGAAATCAAAGAAAATCTCTAGTTTGAAAAGAGGAAAAATAATTAAAAAGCATAAGCCTCCTCTGCTGCAGACCTTGGACCCCAGTTAGTCCCCCTTTAGATTCTCCATGATTTCCATATTCATTGATAAGTAAGCTGCAACTGTGCGTTAATGTAGTTTAAAATGCAAAATAAACACAACCAAAAAAATCCAGTCCTAATTTATGTTTTGACTTTGTTTGCTGATGTCCACTTTGAAGGAAAGAACACCACTGTTCATGTGTATTGTTTGTGATAAAATGTTGTCAGACTTGAGAAGTGGGGGAAGTGGTCATGGGCTTGTTATTTTTTGCCCATTCTGTATATTCAACATTTTAAAAATTCATTGCCAAGGCCAGCCAAATAGCTCAGAGGATTAAAGCTCCTGCAAGCAGGTACAGGAGCCAGGGGTTTGATCCCCAGGCCTGCCATGCTGGCCCTGTCCCCAGGGCATGCTGAGATGGCAGTTGAGACTAGGTGAGATGGCATGCACCTGTAATCCCAGCTCTTGGGAAGCTGTAAACAGGTGTATCACAAGTCCAGAAGATCTAGTAGTGAGGCCCTGAACACCCTGTAGACACTTCCCTAAAATAAATCAATGCCAATGTGTAGAATTCCAGATATTTCACATAACAATCTGGGATCCCACTTCTCTTAAAAAAAAAGTCATCATCTGGAGCAGAGTCAAAAGTTCATCCTGCAATCACCTGGGGCTGAGCGGCAGCTGCTCCTGCAAAGCATTGTTTTTCCAGATAACCACAAGCCTTGATGCTCCCTGATGCTTACAGATGCTTTATTCGTTATTAGTTACCCTGGGCCTGAAGACCTGAGTTTATGGTCTCATAACATATTCAGCCAACTCATTTGATATCTTGCATCATTCACAGTTATTTATTAAATACCCTCCATTCTGCATAAGTGATCCCATTGGTTTCTATGTTCAAGGGCCACAGGATCTGCTTGGGAAGACAAGACGTCATTGCACAGCTGCTAAACCGGCATGTAGGCTGCGAGATGTCTGGATGCAGTGGGCACCTGGGCACTTTCCAGGTGGGCAGTACAGTTAGTGAAGGCAGCGAACACAGCACGGGAAAACTGAGCTGGAGCGGCCCTGGGGGTTGGGACCGAAGTTGTACCTCGAAGCCTGGGTCAGCATTGCATTGCAGGTGGACAAGAGAAGGGTCATATGGGTGCCGAGACAGAAGTTATGAAGCTGGAGCAAAACCAAGCTGGTAGGAATGAGCAAACATGAGAACCACAAGCAGGTCTGTTGGGTCAGAAAAGAGAGATGTGAAAAGAACTGGTTACCTGCCATCAGAGAAAGCCACCCAACGTGGCCCCCGCTGTCATTACCCACATTCTTCATTCACTTCACAGTAGCTCTGGCAGTGCCCACAGCGAGCAGTGGAAATGTAAATGCTACCCATCTCTCCTTAGGCCAAGAATGTTTTCCACTTTCTAAAAGCTCCTGTTCACTCATTGCTTGTTTTTTAGCTTCTAAGGACAGAAAGCTTGGAGTGATCTTCATTCCTGTTAGGGTCTCTAGAATTGGGTACAAGACAGCCAACAGGGAAAAGGAGGTAGATTAAAAGTTAGGAGAAAATGCAAAGGAAGAATGGAAAAAGAAGTGGGCTGTTTGCCTGTACTACCCCATTTCTGGAAGGGCCCATACTCCTTGGGCCCTTTCCCTAGATGAGGGCCCTGTCTGAAGGGCCTCACCAGGAGATCTCCTCTAGGACATTTATTTTGCGTTTGCTCCTCTAGTGCGTGGAACCTCAGAGAGAAGTCTTTAGGATGTCTTTGCAAGACCATGTCACAACACGCAGTTTTGCAAAAAAAATTGTGTAAGTGAGGACAACCGGCTGAGCCTTACATACTATATACTGGTCGTAAGGCCATGCTGAAGTAAGAGCAAGCACTTGCCCCTTTCCTGTCCCCTGCAGACATACACTGAACATTCAAAATCATCCGAGGTGAAGGGTTGCTTGCCTGGGGCCTGAGCTAAAGACAAGAAGAAGAAAGTGGATCCAACAGAGGACAACAAGTAGTTCAAGAGCAGGCTCAGTCCTCGTCTTGCTAGCTGCATCCATGAACTAGGACTCAGGCTTTGTTTGTAAGACAAAAGGACCAGACCAGACAGATTTTTAAGAAAAGTTAACAGGGGTGAAAAGATTAAAGATTAAGTTGAGCTGCATAGATGTCTCTATTACTACTAGGACTTGGCAGCATCCTTCAAAAGCTGACATGGAAGCCTGGTGTGGTACATGCCCATCGTCCTAGCTACTGGGAAGGCCGTGTTAGGAGAAGCCTAGAGTCTAAAGCTACCCTGGGCAACTCAGTGACACCGTGCCTTATCAAGGAAAAAAGTAGCTGACATATCTTATGTATATCAGATAGGAATTAACATATTGTCTCTTAACCTGAATTGATACTCTAGTCCTTTGCCCTTTAGCTCTTAGTATAAAATTTCCTCCTCAGTCTTAGACACTACAGTGCTGCCTGGTTTTCCTTCTTATTCTATCATCTGAGTATTCTAAGTATGTAAGAAGACAAAAGCCTAGAGAGCCAGAGATATTGTTGTAGTGCATTGTCTGTTACAATAACAATATCACACACTGGGTAATTTATAAAGAGAAGGAATTTATTTCTCATAGTTCTAAAGATCAGAAGTCTGAGAGCATGGTACCAGCACCTAGGGAGGGCCTCTTTCCTGCATGTCAGTGTGGCAGCAGGCTTCACATAGCCAGAGGATGAAGGGGGTTGATGTGTCCTCTTATAAAAGGCCAGCGGTGCAGACAGCCTTTACCTGTTCATCACCTAATCACCTCCCAAGGGTCCCACCTCTTAATAGTCTTACAGTGGTATTAATTTTCATCCTGACTTTTGGAGGGGTTTATTCAAACAGATGGTGGTGTGTTAGACATCTCCAAAAGCCTGCAGATAGTGGGGATTTGAATCAAGATGTCGATGCTCTGGTTTAGGTCTGGGAGGCAAGTGGAAAAATGAAAACAAGAAATAAGTATAGGGCTGATAAGATAACTCAGCAGTCTAAGCACCTGCCTGGAAAATGCAGGGACTGGGCTTCAATCCCCTAGCACCACATGCTGTGCTGGCCCCAGAACCCTGGGCGGCTGGCCACCAAAACTAGGCATAGTGGTGTATGCCTGCAATTCCAGCTCTGAGGAGGCTGACACAGGAAGATCGCTGTGAGTCCAAGCTAACGTGGTGAAACCCTGCATCAAATAAGTAAAAAAAATTAAAAAATATAAAATTGGTGAATTTTGCCGTGAAGGGGAAGGGAAAGCAAAAATAGGATGGCCAAAACTTTGAGATAAATTGAAGTTTTGTTTCATAGACATGTTTTGAAAGACCATGAAACTAACAACTGGCTGACCTGGTTTTTGCCCAAACATGCCAGTAACTGAGTGAATTCAGGCTCATCGGTAGCTTTCTGGGGCTCAGTGGCCTCAGCTTTCTAAGACAGTCTTTTGTGGGCTCATTTATTTGGTTCTAAAACTATATGCTGCCATTTGCATCCAGTTTAAGTCAGCAAGCGTTAAGGCTGTAGGAAAGGGAATTAGTGAGAAAAGATGTATGAGGGAGTGAGGACTCAGATCCAGAGTGGAGGAAATGAAGCTGAGAAAGGCCATGGAGCCCAGTGAAGACAGCTCTTCAGTAGTCCTCTGCAGACTGTGATTCTTCAGTCCCTGGCATACCCGCACACCTGCACATAAACCATGTGGTATTGTTGGTTTCTTATGTCAGTGTGGCTTAATTTCCCAATCAAACCATCAGGCGTGTGAACTAGATTAACTCATAATCTCCTAAGGCTTTATTTTCTTGACTAACTTTCATCCATATTTAGGTGATTTGGGGGGTTATTCTTAGTATAGTGGCTTAGTAATTGTATTTTTGTGAGCCAATTGCAGTATATGTATGTTTGCATGCAGTCTGGAATTTTCTAGATTTGATTTTCTTCTTGGACATTTGTTCTAGAAAATTCTTATAATTTGTTGTAGAAATTGAGCCTCAATCCTTAGCAATGTAGCAAGAGCATTCTGGAAATAAAAAAATAATAATAATAATTGCATAGAAGGGACTGGGGGAAACCTGGCATGGTAGTGCACACCTGTAATCCCAGCACTTGGGAAGTTGAGACAGGAGGATCTCTACGAGTTTGAGACCTGCCTAGGGGCCGCAAAAGTGAGCCCAGGGCCAGCCCAAATTGGCAAAACCCTATCCAAAAATAATAATAATAATAAAAATAAAATGAAGAAGAAAGAAAAAAAGAAAGGGCTGGGGGTATAACTTGTGCAAAGGAACTTGGTTCAGTTCCCAGTGCAACACACACCACATACACACACACACACACACACACACACACACACACACAGAGAACTAGGTAAAGTGATGCAGTGAGTTTTCTTTTTCTTCCTTTTAATCTGACACTACCCAAAACCATTCGAATATGACACTGGAGACAGTGAGCAGTGATGTGGAAGCGAACGGATGGCATACTCTCCAAAGCCTTTGCTTCTCCACACTTGGGTTCTAGAACTTTGTGCAGAAGTGGCACCTTCGCTGTGTCCAGTAAGAGCAGCGCTGTGACTGCCACTGTAGGCTTTCTCTGTTCCTTATTCTCTGCAGCATAAAGCTGACCTCTGGGTTAGAGAAGAGCATTTTCCTTGGGTTCTGCTTTAGCTCTACTAGGAAATTACAGAGCTCAACCCAATTTGCTGTCCTCACAGAACTGACCATGGAAAGATAGCTTCCAGCTCAATTGTGAATAACTTTTCCTACATTTATTATGTTCAGGACGAATGAAAATTAATTCAAAATGCAGGGACTAGTAAAGATTTGATCACCTCACTTGAATATATTATAGCAATGTTAGAATGGATTCATAGTAAATATATATATTTTTATAGCTGGTGTGGATATAGAAAACAAAGTCTTCCTTATGTCAATAAATACTTTTAAAAAATTAATATCTTTTCTTCTCACTTGCTTGCTACCTCCTAAATGTCTGGCCTCTCTTATTTCTCAGCATCATGAAACAGCTGGGAGCGGGGCGCTCTTCTTTTCACTGTCTCCATCTTCTCTCCAGCCCCTCCTTCTCCTTCCTCCATCCCATCTCTAAGGGCCAAGCACATTTTTCATTTTGTCATGAGCTCCTAGGCTTTGAAAGCAAGAGAGGCATGCAGGGCCATTACTTTTTTCCCAGGGCCTTGTCATATTTGGCTTCTATCTTCTCACACCCCGCATAGCACTAAGACATTTTACTGGGGTTGGCAGGCTCTTGATAAAGTCATGCTTTGGTTTGGTGCATTCTCAGGGATCTGAGGTGCCTCCACCCTTTGACTGGTGGCGCT
Organism: Ctenomys sociabilis; assembly: GCA_004027165.1. NCBI lineage: Eukaryota > Metazoa > Chordata > Mammalia > Rodentia > Ctenomyidae > Ctenomys > Ctenomys sociabilis. The sequence goes on from PVKA01006401.1 coordinate 55,269, forward strand.
GACCATGCAGCTGCCTGACTTGGCTCCACAGAGGAGCTGACAAGCAGAGGGTAAGGAAGCCCAGCACCCGGGCTGGGTCCCCGGAACTCCTCAAGGGGCAGGCTTGTTTGTTGTACAAAAGGGCTCCCATGGGTTGTGGGTGAGGATGTAGAAGCTTCTTCGTCCTCTGTGGGTCTGGGGCTGGATCTCATGGCCCTCTTCATCCGTTGGTCTCCCTGCACCAGCAGGGTGCTGGCCTCTTACTGGCTCACTGTGTCTGCTCCTAAGAGTTCACAACCAGATCTCACACAGGTGCAGAAGAACTCACCACCAACACATCTCTTAACAGAGCATGAAGAGATCAGTTCTATGTGAGAAAACGGGAGGAGGCACCTCAGGGGCCTTCAGAGGACGCGTCCTGAGGGATAACAAGTTCCGGCTTCAGCAGGGCTGGCAGTGGGCAGCCAGACTGCGCATGGCTTGGCATTGCCAGCCCTGCTCACAGCAGCGTTGCCCCAGACCTTTACTCACTGCCCTTGCAAAGAAAATCAGTAGAGCGGCCTAATAACTCTCCCAGTTTGAATCGATTGGGCCAGTGTTTCTCAACTCCGCCAGGCAAAAGAAGTCCCTGGAAGAATGCCGGGGCTTTCCCTCCAAAGGTGTGCATTCACTAGATAGAGTTGTGATAGAAGAGTATGAATTCAGATGTAGCCAGTCTGTGGACCACCCTCTAAAGATGATAAAGAAGTAAAATAAGTGGGCAGTGGCACATGCCTGTGCACTGTGGGATTCTGAGGTGAGTGGATCCTGAGGTGAGATGCTGGGATTCTGGGATTTTGAGGTGAGAGCATCCCAAGTTTAAGCCTGGAAACTTAGTGACTTTGCAAAACACTCTCAAAATAAAAAGGCCAGGGACATAGCTCGCTACAAAGGCCCCAGTTGTAATACTGTGATTTTTAAACATTGTTGGTAACCTCTTTAAAACATAATTCTTTTAGACTGACAATTTACCACCAACTAGTAAATCCTTCTGTCTCTTCAGATGGGTTGGGCCTGAACACAGTGAGTTCAGCTCTTGGTGACTAGGAGGTAGAGCTGTGAAGAGAAGGTTCTTACCAGCAGCAAGTAAGCAGGACCCTGGAGTTCATTTGCAAGTCAGCATTCTCTTCAAACAAAGAAAGTAAGGCCTCTCTGGAGAAAAGCAAGTGCCTATTTCTGAAGGAAGAGTGGCCATCACATCCAGGGTGTGTTCCCGAGCGTGCCCAGTGGAAGGCCATGGGGATACATCCTTTTAGAAGATGACAGACAGGAAGGCTCTGAGCAGAGAATTTAGTATTATAATGAGCAAAGTTTACTCCAGGGCAACCAAAGAAATGAGTCAGAGTAACTTATGTGACCTTGCCTATTTCCTTCTAAGTTTTTCTAAAGAGCCAAAGCTGAAACAAAGAATGAAAACAACTTCAGATGTGTGCTAGTGGCCTTCTAATGGGGCAGCAATTTTCTCTCTGCTAAGTGTAGTTTGCTCTTCAAGTTTCCCACCAGCTTTCTTTTTTCTCCCTTGTCCTGCCTCTTCTCTAATCTTCTCTCCTCTCCCTGCCCTTCTCTTCCTCTCCTCCCTCCCTTCCCTTTCTCTCTGCCTGCCTGCCTGCCTGTCTCTCGGTCTCGTTCTGTGTGGAACCCAGAACCCTGTGTGCTAAATGTGGCTGTAACTAAGCTGCAAGAACAGGGCATGAGGGACGATCTCTGCTATGGGACAGGGCCTTCGCTAAGCTGGCATTGTTCCTGGGGGTGTAAGTGGAATAGACAGAGGAATATTTTTAAACAGAATCAAAATGACTGGATTCTTATAGTTATCAAATTAAGACTATTTTAACACTGAAATACACACAGCCCAAGCTCTGTATATTACTTCCAAGCAAGCCTTGCACCTCTGCCGCTTGGGAAGGTACCATACTTTGCTCCTCCCCCGCCCCCCATGTCTTCTGGCAATTTGTCATTCATCCTTAGTGGCCCAGGTCATGTGTCACCAAGGCGGTGAACATGTCACAATGTCACAGGCCCCTCTAGGTGGAGAAAGTCATTCCCCTGACTGCACTTGGTGCTTCCTGTCTGTCTCAGTTACCCTTCTCTCGTGGCTGGAACAAATACTCCACATTCAAAATGAAGGAAGGGAAGGTTTATTTAGCTCACAGTTACTGGAGATTTCAGTCCATGCTCAGCTGGCGCCGTGGGAGAACGGCACATGGCAGAGAGCAAACTTTCATAGTGGCAGCAAAAAACGGCAAAGGGAGAAGCAGCAGCTAGCCACTTATGCCTCCTTAGCTTGTAACATGAATTACTTGTCCCAGGGCCAGTGCAGCATTCACACCCACAATAATCAGTCATAGGGGCGCTGAGGAGATAGCTTAGTGGAATAAGTCCTTGCCTGGGAAGCGCAAGGTTCTGAGTTTGATCCCTGAGTATTATTATAATAACAATAATAATAATCACAAACTTCAGAGACATCCCCATGACTGTGAGACTTTGCAGGGACACCTATACTCAAACCGTGACACTGTCACATGGCTGCGCTGCTTTGTCCCTACTCTTAGCTTCTTACAGGCGAAGCCTCTGCTTTCTCTCTTCTAGCCTCCGTATCAGTTTGAGTGCTTGGTAACAAACATTTGCTGCAAGAGTTGATGAAAAATAAATACTGACCTTTTCCCTTATAAATACCCAAAGCATAAATTTCTCTGAGGAAGACAAATGTAATTATCCCATGTTATACAGATATCTTGATTTAGACTTGGACATTAAACATTCAGCAAATCAGATTGTATGTTACAATTATGGATCTAAACTGTGAGTGAATTGTTTCAGTTTCCATAGTATGTGCCTGTCTGCCTACCTATCTATCTGACATCTTACACAAATGACTGAACCCATGCCCTTTCTACTGAGCTGCATCCCCAGCCTTTTCTTTTTATTTTAAGGCAGGATCTCCCTAAAATATTAAGGTCTCAGCTATTTGTCTGTTTAAAGGTGCAGCTTGTCTTGGGGTACCTGTGAGCCTGCCACTGGGGGATTAATTCACCCTGTCTGTCTTCAGCCAGGGCCTGCCTCTTGGAGCTTCTGGGGTAGGTAGGCCACCCAGTCTCCTAAGGCCTCAGGCCAGGAATGACTGACCAGTCTGCAGTAGCTTGAAACTATTGGCAGGACAAAGGAGAGCTGCTCCCAGGGCTCAGGCTTTTGTTCTGATGTTCATTTTCTCAGGCGCTGGTAATGTGGGCAAACTGGTCCTGCGAACCGGCTGCGCAGAGCTGCCCGGCAGAGAGACTGTGCTGCCAGGAGGAGTGTGTCTGGGACTCACCTGATGACCCACTTCCTTTCTGCGCCCTGATTCTAAACCTTTAACTCTCAAATGACTTGAAACTTGTGTGTTAGAGGGGACCTCACATTTAAGCAACGATTTGACTAGTGATTGCCTCCCGAGCTCTGAGTGGCGTGGGGTAATACTTAAGAGAGATGAGTCCTAGGCACACCTGGAGCCATCCAATCCTGGGGAAGGCACTTCCCTTCTTTCAGCCTCAAATGAGCACAAAATGAGCACGATGTTCACTCTTCTAACTTAACAAGTTCTTGTGGGATTCAAACAAGTGAGAGTTTGAGTAGCTGTACCAAAGGATACATCCATCATTCATTATTTTTTATTTTATATGATCTTGCCTTAATTTTTCATCAACCATGCAAGCACACACAAAGGCTGTGCAAAAGGTATGTAAGTCACAATTATCCCCTACAGTCTGGCTCTTCAGACATCTCTAGGTGTCTGAAAACATTATTTGCCTTGTATGTTTGCCATGTATGCGCCATTTAAGAAACTGTATTTGAAAGGTCTTGGCTAATTTGCTGCATCCTGTACTGCACAGAAAGTTGAGGACGAACCCAGCTTGCGGATGTGCAGTAGCATGTGCTTGTGAAGTCAAGCAGAGGGTGTGAGTGGGGCAGTTCAAAGCTGTCAGCCGCCACCAGTGAGCTGGAGGGGTTCTGCTTGGAAGTTTAATTCTTTTTTTTTCATAGATTAAAAAGGTTTTGTTACTAGGAGCCTCTTTTATTCCAGCATGGCAGTACACAAAAGACTTGGATATGGTTTTGTGCTGCCTTTAGGCAGCTGCTAGTTGGAACACTTCAGTGGAAACAAGTTCTACTTACCCTAGCAATCAAGGGAAGCTTTTAGTACCTTGAGTTGCTTGGAGAAGAATGTTTGTTCATGATCAGCTGTATTTGGGGCACTGGAGAAAAGATTTTTCTTTTTTTTTTTTTTTTGCTTTTTGTTACTTGTGGTGGATTAACTAGTGATCACCTTGTAGCACCCAGCTTTGATTGAGTCAGTGTGGTTCTGGGTGTGGAAGGCCCACCTCAGAGTTTGTTGCCACCACCATAAAAGCAGAATTGGAGGGGAAGATGGTGTGCTGTTGGGGTGCTGTAGAGTAGAGGTTTGTCACGCTGGCTTTCCTTCTTCTTTATTTTATTTATTTAATTATTGGCAGAACCGGGGATTGAACTCAAGCCCTTGTGCTAGCCAGGCAAGCACTTATTCTACTGAGCCATCTCCCGGGCCCTTGGCTTTCCTGATGTGAGCTCTACTGTTCTCGTCAGAGGAGGAGGTTAGGTCCTCACTGTCTCTGAGGATGGCTATGGCTCTCTTTGGCAGAGCTCTGGTTCTTACCTTGAGCATCCCTTCCTGGCTTCAGCGCAGATCCCTCAGCCTGCTGGCACAGATCCTCCATCCTGTTGGCTCAGAGTTTCTGGCTTCTGCCACTGACCTTTGGGCCTTCCCGGTGCGGATCCTCCATAAAGACTTATATGAGACATTGTCATAGGCTCTATACCTCTGGTTGGACTTATGGAGGACATTGCCTTGGCCCCTAGGTCTTCAGCGGGACTCATGCAGGAGACTGCTATGAGATCTAGGCTGTCAGTTGGGTTCTTTGGGTCTTTAGTGTAATAACAGATTTCCTGCACTCTTTTGTACATGACTGTTCCGGTGACTATTATAAAATAATCCTATAAATTATGTGTGCTGTATTAAGTCCATTACCCTATACGCTCTGACTACGGTAGTTCTGGAAATTTATCCCAGTGTCTCCCACATGCTAATACTACACTGGGGGTACTGAGCATACATACAGTCCTAAGCAAAACAATCAGACCCCGAAGATCAAGACTTTGTCTGAAGGAGCATACAGTCTCTAACTTACTGCTAAACTCATAGAGTTTAAGTAGTAAAAGAGAACTTCCACCTTGGAGGAGGTTCAGCAGAGAGGATCATAGCTTGGGCTGCATATGGGAGGCAAAGGAGAAGGAGCCGTGCGCAGAACAGAGGGGCGCTACCAGGGAAGACTGGAGAGAAACACCCGGGCAAGAAAGACCTGGAGAGACAGAGGGACTCCTGGTCCAGCCTGGTTAGGGCTAGAGCTGATGCCCTGGCTGCTGGGTCTGAGGGATTCCTATGTTTTTTCTGGGGCCATTTTCCTTTGTGAGCAGCTAAATGTTCCTTCCAGATCTGAAATCATCTAGTTTTATGATATAAATTTCACTTCAGCCGGGCATGGTGGTGCATGCCTGTAATCCCAGCACTTGGGAAGCTGAGGCAGGAGGATTGTTGTGAGTTCGAGACCAGCTTGAGCTACAAAGTGAGCTTAAGGCCAGCCTGAACTGCATAGTGAGACCCTGTCTCAAAAAGACAAAAAAAATAATAATAATAATAATAATTAATTAAAAAAAAATTTCACTGCAAAATTATCAGTTCATTTTTTAAAATAGATTACTGGTGATGGTTGAAGATTCCGCAGCCAGCACACATGGGTGAAATCCCGCTTGCCCTTCAGCGTCCTGTGTGACCCCGTGGGACCTGGACTGATACCTGGGGCTGTTCCAGTCCCAACTGTCCCCTACAGTGAGGGCAATGACGGGCAGAGTGTCAGCACACATAAGCCTTTGCCCTTGCTGCATCCTTAGATTTAGAATATAGCAGCTTTTGGAGCTAATGGAAGTTAGCTGAGTGGGGGCCACTATTTTCTGTACAGTAGTCAAGTTTTTAAAAGTTAACAGGCCTGGTTAGAGACAAGCCCTCCATGAGACTGAACTGCAGCCCTAGAAATGTGCTAGGAGGGAGACAAGAGCTGAACTGAACTGAGAAAGTGGATTCTCTCTCCAACCCACATTGTCTTACGACGTGGTGGTTGGAATCTTCTCAGACCTGCTTTGTAGCTTGTGATGGATTCTTGGGTATTAAAGTAAACAATCTGAAACAAATTGAACAATCCTGTAGTGCAGTGCTCCCCTGAGAAAAGCTTATTGTCACGTTATTATAGCATTTGTGCGTCACAGATTGATTCACTGCAGAGGGCAGAGAATAATCTTGTCCCATACAGAGCTCTTTGCAAACCTCATCACAGGACAAAGGACTTATTTAACAAAAGGTAATGGTAAGTAAAGGAAGTAAGAAGGAAAGACATACAGAAAGGGTACCACACTGGCTACATTTCTGCCAAAGGCCAGGGATCTGAGTAAGTGCACCCTAATTTGTAGCAGGTGCAGATTTCCGTGCTATAATTACTCCTAACATGGCCACTTTGAGGCTACTGACTTCATGTCAACTGACCTAAACTACACCTATTAATTTGTCAGTTGGTTCTGTGTCCTAGCAAGTGCTGGGTCCATCTTACCTCTGAAATATATTGCCAAAGACAATAGACAATAAATTATAAAACTGTTACTCAAGGTTTGCTTGAGCACGGAGGGTAGGGTGGTGAGAAATATGGTTGGAATGTCGAGTGGGACAAGAATGGAGTGCCAAGAACAGATTTTTTTCCTCTTTCTGTAGGAAGCAAGTAGTTCAAGTATTTAAGCAACCAAGTAACATGGCATCTTTAGGAGCTCTGACAGGAGAGCACACCAGGTTCTAGCATTGTCTACAATGTAATAGGCAAGAGTGAGAAATAGCATTTTTTACCAAGGCAGCATTGTAACTGCAGGTGGCAAGATTTAGAAAATGTTGGCAGATGGAGTTGAGATGAGTTGATCGATTGGAAATCAATTAGCTCAAAGAAGGAGCAGAGGAAGGTGATGAGGTTTCTATCAACGCAGCTACTGTTCATGACCAGTTAACTAATTGAGAACTAGAGGTACTGAGTTGCTGTGTTGAGCAGGGGAAGGCAGAATAGACTTGTTGTCGGTGCAGTTCTAGTAATCAAATCCAGGGACTCCCTCATGCTGGGAAGGTGCTCCACCTCCTAAATTTCTTCCTCAGCTTGGTTTATGAGCTGTGCAAAAGCCAGATCCAGGAGAAAGTTGGAAAGAAATTTGAGCCCAGAGCTTAAGAAAGCCAAAGAAGAATAAGATGAAGGTGTCAGACATTGGTACATGGAGAGAGGTCATTGCACTGGTCAAAGAAAGTAGGAATTGTAAGGTTGTTTGTAACAACAAACTAGAATATTGAAGAATACCACCATAGAAAGGACTGGTGGGTAATACAAGAACAATAATCAAAAAAAGAAAAAAACAATAATCAGTTCAGGGGCTGGGGATATAGCTCAGCTGTACAGCTCCTTCCTGAGGAGAAGCATGAGGGAGATCCTGAGTTCAATTTCAGGTGTCCACCAAAAAAAATCAGTAAAGGATAGAGAGAGAGACAGACACACACATACAGATAGGATGGAGGGTAAATTGTCAGGATGACGGGAGAAAAAAGAAGCCAGAGTAGTTAAGAAAGGAGAGAAGTTCAAGAAAGAGCTGGTTGTCAGATAGCTGCAGATAAGCCAAGTAGGTGACTTGTGAGCCCATCAGATTGTTTCATCAGACATGTGTGGCTGGAAGTCAAGTTGTCCAGGAGGTTGGGAAGAGTGGGAGTTGAAGATACAAGGATAGGGAAGGCAGACAGACAGCTGTCATTGTGTTCAGAGATAAGCAAGGCACCAGGCAACTGCTGGAGGGAAAGAGTATAGAAAGCTTTTTTAAAAATTTAAAGCAGAGAAAGAAGTCCTAAGCATGCATGTAGGGAAAGCTATTGTAAAGAGCGAAAGACAAGATTACGAAAAGAATCAGTGAATTGGAGCCCTGGGAAGGAGAAGGAGGTGGGATGTGGAAAGCAGGTGAAGCATTGATCTTGGGCAAGTTAATGACGAGTTAAATTCCTTAGAGGTTGGGAGGAAAGGTGACATTTGTTTCTAAATAAAAGTTAATTTCTATTCAGCTCAGTTCTATTTTTGCCTTAAAAAAAAAAAAGGTGACTTTTTGAAGGCGGCCCATTTTAAAGCTAAACCTCTGCCCCTGCCACACTAATACTTCATATCTTCTCCCTCCCCTCTCCTATCATTCTTGTTCTCTAAGGTTTCATTAAAAAAATTTTTTTTGATCTAATTTATAAAATGTCTGTTGTTCCTCAGCAAATCGACTTTCCTCCCCTAGTGCATTTTACTGTTTGCCCTAAGTGCTCCCAGGTGGTGCTCTGTGGAGTGTGGCAGTGCGTACCAGGAGTCCTAGCTGCTCAGGGAGCTGAGGCTCAGATAGCCAGTTTGAGGCCAGCCTGAGCAAGTTAGGGAAAATCATTTTAGAAGAGATGGGAATAGGGATGGAGGAAAGGACTGAAGGAAAGAACTGGAGGAAAAACTGTCCCTTGAGCAGAGTTCAGTTGGAGTAGGAATCCAGCCCTCAGCAAGTGAAAGCGTGTGTCTGAGAGTGGAAAAGGAGACGTGGATGCCCTTGCATTCTCTTCCCATCCTCGCTGGGTGAGAGGCTCGAAAGGATGTCTAGACACCAGCCCCACAGCCATCTCTGTTTCTGGCTCTCTTCTGTCTTTCCCCAGCCTTCTGATCATTAGAATCCATTCACCTCCCCGAGATCCTGGGTCCAGGCAGCCTGTCTTCTTTCCCTGGCTTGGTCAGATAGCTCTGTACTCTAAGGTATATACTTCTGGGCAGAATGCCCAGCACACCATGCTGCCCTGTCCCCAGGGTGCGCTGAAATAGCAAATGAGACTAGGCATGGTGGTGTGCACCTGCAGTTCCCGCACTTGGGAGGCTGAAAAGCAGAAGGATCACTATGAATCCAATCTATGTAGTGAGACCCTGTAGACCCTGTACTAAATACATTTTTTTTTAAAAAGTATAGACTTCTATACTTTTTTAAAGTTTCTACATTATACCATAAATCATCTGTCAAGTCAGGGATATTCCTACACTTGTGTACTTTTATCTGAAAACAGGTGCCTCTACTTTGTTTATCCCTGTACTCCTAAGACTTAGACCAGTTCTGGTCAGATAGGTAATTGACACATGTTGGCTGAATGAGTTAATTCATTTGATTTCTTTAGTGATTCTCTACCTTAGTACGTATCAAATTTGCTCAAGGAGCTAAACAAATATATTCTTTAGGTTGTATTCTCAGAAATTATTGCTTAATAAGTAGGCTGGGACTCAGGCATTGGTACCCAGGCATTAAAGCTACAGGTGATTCTAATATGCTGCTAGCTTTGAGAAACATCGTGTTAAATGAATAAAATAGATATACCAGTGCCTGTTGTATGGCAAATATTTTAATTGGATTCTCACAAGGCTTTAGGGAAAGAAGCAGGGTTTGTTGTTTTTAGCACATATTAAAAAAATATATAGATAGATAGATAGATAGATAGATAGATAGATAGATAGATAGATATACAAAGTAGTTAGGATAGATATACAGCTACTTTCTCTTAGTTAAATAAGATTTGTACTAATATTGTTTAGACAAGAGATCATGTCTGCATCTTGTACTCTGAATAACTACCATGAAGACAACAATGTGCAATGTATGTATTATTGTAACTGTCCTACTGACCTGTTTTGAAACTGTCTTGTTGCTAGTTTTTTCTCATTAAAATTAATAGGGCCAGCCAAATAGCTCAGTGGATTAAAACACCTGCAAGCAAGTGCAGGGGTGTGGGTTCTGGGCCTGCCATGCCAGCACTGCCCCCAGGGCATTGTTGAGATGGCAATTGAAACCGGGCATGGTGGCACGCACCTGTAATCCCAGCTCTTGGGAGGCTGTAAACAAGCGGATTACTAGGAATCCGATCTAGTAGTGAGACCCTGAACACCCTGGAGACCCTTCCCTAAAATACAAAATAAATAAATAAAAGAGTCTCAAAATGATGTAATAATTTTGCATAAACTAGAGTCTGGAGTCTGACTCTCGTTCCACATGCTATGGAACGAGATAGTTTCTGGGCAGCTCCCCCAAAGGCGGAAAGTCCACCAATTGTCCTGTAACTCACTGAGCACTGGCATTGGCCGAGTGTCCGGACTGTGCAGCATTTGGAGAAATGGGCCTGAGCTCTAGGCTGACTCTGGGAATGGGAGTTAGTCCACAGGACAGCCTGTCCCTGCCGCACTTTGCCTTCTGCCTCTGTGTGAGTCTTGTGTCTCTCTCTCTGGGTGGGGCCCTGAGTCTGACTTCCAGGTCTGCGCCTGGAGCATGTGTCTCCTAGCAGCTTCTCGGCCAGCCAGTCTGTTACACCTCGCTTCATGCCTAATCTCTGACATGAGTCTATATAAATAATTTTTTCCTTTCCAAGTCACCTGTAGCTTCTTTAAGGTTTTGGTGCTAATCTTTGATATTGGTAATATTATTTCTCCTTATGCAAGCTTTTGTACTCTATGTATTATAGAAGAAAAAAAGAATCATTGAAGAGATTGTAGAGACTTTACAGTACTGACACTTAGCAAAAGGTGGGCTTGGATCATGCAAAACTACAGTTAAAAAAATACCAAAATTGGAGTTAAATCAAATTTTAAATGCTGATTTGTAAATCTTAATAACTAAGCACTCCCTTCCAGGTATAAATATCATGAGAATTACTATAAGATATAAGCTAAGGTAATATATTTCTTTTTAACAGTAATTTTGTGTTGTTAAGCATAATAATAGTTATTTAACACTTAGTATGTGCCAGATGCCATGTACTTCTCATATGTTACCTTCTTTAATCTTCAGAACAACTCTATGACCTGCGTACAGTGCTCCACTTACCATTTTACAGATGAAGTCAAAGCACAGGAACAATAACACATAGTAAGTGGTGGAAATGAGATTCAGATCCTTATAGCTTGGCTTCCTGGCCCATGCTCCTAATTTGAAATTAAACCAATTTTTTGCATTTGATAGAGGAAGATTGATATTGTGCCATAATTCCTATTCTTGAATGTAATTTTGTTGAATGTCATTTTACCACTGAATAATTTGGAATGGGAAGCAGGGCCAAAAAAATCTATAGCTGTTAGATTTTCCCAAGAGAACAGTACACAGGGCAAAGCTGAGGTGGCTTGCATACAGCAAATACAATGATAATGAGGATATTGGAATAACTGCATTATGCTTATGTGATGTGCTTACTGCACCCTTTGGCTACGAGTGGTGACTTCCTGTGTAGGTTAATGGCTTGGACTTCCCTAGCAACTTATTCTCCCAGCAAAATTCAGAATCTCATAAGTTTTATGGAATGGCCTGAAAATGTCCAAGGACACGCTCCAGTAACCTGGGGACCTGCTCCTTGGAGGTACCCCCATTTTCTTTATTGCCACACCAAGGACAAACTGCCGCATAACACACACACCCAAATCATAACAATGCCACGGGGCGGCTTCTTGCCACAAGGATTGTAGGTTCTGTGTACAGTAAAAGTTCTCCTTAGTCTCAGGAGGACTGTACAGTGTTCTCAAATGCAAGTCACATAAATTGAGGATCAACAGCAACAAAAGTTAAATCTGGTAGGAAATGATGTCAGGTCCTTCCTCCTTCTATCCAGGAGGAAGAAGCAGGAGGATCACAAGCTTAAAGTCCACCTGGGCAACTTAGTGAGGCCCTGTCTCAGAGAATAAGGAGTTGTGGATGTACCCTAGTGGTAGAACTTGTTTAACATGTATGATTCCCTGGGTTCCACCATCAGTACCCCCAAGAACCTCTACATTAGAGCATGCCCAGACTTTACCATGTTTAAGAAATAAGAATGCAGGGCAGGGTTGGTGGTCTGCGTGTATGGTCCCAGCTATTCAAGAGGCTAAGCCAGGAGGAGGGAGAGTTCTAGGCCAGCCTCAGCCACTTTGTGAGACCCTATCTCAGGGTAGAATAAGGGAAAAGGGCTGCGGTTGTAGCTCCGTGGTAGAGAACTCCTGGCTTCTCTTCCCAATACCTAACCTAACAGAGGAGCACATGTTTTCATGCAGGAAAATAAGTGACCCATGGAGTTACAGCTCTTCCTATAATTGGCACAAGTAGAGCACAGTCTGGAGAGAGTAAAAAATAAAGTTATTTGACAGAATGAGACAACCATGCTAGAAAGGGTGGATAAATACAGATGTAGAGTCCAAACCACCATGCAGGAGAAATGAAGCAGGTTACAAGGTAGAATCAATGCTCTTAAGTATTTAATGCAGTTGGTTCATGCTGGAACTTGACCACATGCTAAGTTATTCATGTGGCTGAAGTGTCACACTACTGCTTGTTCCCCAGCTTCCCTGGCTCCCCAGGTATGAGCTTGTAAATATGCTTTTCAGAGATAATTATCTTACATCTTTTTTAACCACTTTACAATACGGTAATGAACTGGTGGTAATGGCAGGTGTGCGTAGTAGGACACACGAACATCTCAGCTTCCTTAGAAATACCGGCATATCTGACTCTGGAAGCACATTTCTTCATGCAGTGATGTCAGCTGTGCCATGTATTTAGCAAAGACAGTGCTAATGAAGATGTTGAAATAGCTGCGTATAGTGAGAACCGGTCATCAGGGCTTAGTGTGTGGCAGGCACTGCTCTAGGTGCTTTCGTTTATAGTCTTCACAACAGTGTGCTGAAGGAGTCGGTGGTATGGGAGCACAGAGAGGTTTAGTTGTTTTCCCAGGGATCCGGTGCTGGTAAGCGGGAGGTGGGATTTTCACACTGGCTGTCTGGCCCTGGAGTCCATGCTGTTGACGAATGTTCAGACTCAGCTTCAGCTTGCAGTTGTCCTGCCTCGACCTTAGGGTGCTTGGATTCTTGGGGCTTATTGTGTAACCACGCTGGCCTCCAACTTGCAGACTTCCTATCTCAGCCTCCCCCGAGTGCAGGGCTTTCAGATGTGGGCCACTGTGCGTGGTTCACAGCTGACTGATCTATGACTAGGCAGAGTGCAGCTGGAGTGTGGCTTCCTCGCATTCCCGCCTGTCCGTCCTTCCATCTTTAGTCGCCGGCCCTGGGCAGGGAGCCCTTGCCCCCCAGATCTCACCACATCCAGGGCACTGATGTTCAGCGAGTCCCTCATCACCTCTGTCCGTCTGCCTAGGCAGAGTTACCACCCTATGGCCTGTGAGGCTGAAGGCCTCTAGCGTAGCTGTGGGTTACTGTACCCAGCCAAGTTGAGGTGATCTGCTAGGCAGAGGGCTCCTGCAGGTCTACTTTTGGGTGCTCCTGGGCTTTTCCAGCCCATTCTAAAGGGGTTCCAGGAAACTACTCCAGAACATTCCTTGAAGTGAGCAGAACCTTTTATTTTATAAAATCAAGGGTATCAATAATATCCTTTGGAGAAAAACTGAGGGAACAAGACTCAGAGAAGCTACCTGGACTCATATTGACTTAAACCAACATTTCCAGGGAAATTCTGTATGTCTCTGAGCCATTTTACAGCTCTAGAAAGCCAGCTTCCGTAAGGAATCTCTCGGCTTCTCCCCTCTCCTATAAACAAGGAACAGAATGGTTCCTGCTTCATAAGATTAGAGCCAAATTTAGTAGCCTGCCCTCTCACTCACTATAGTAGACACTTAAGCAGTGATGCCTATTAGTAGAAGGAGTAGCAGCAGTAAAAATGTTTGCCAATAACTTACTAATCAATTCTCTCTGTTCGATTTTTAAAGAATCAACATTGGCTAAAGGCTATTGTATTTTTTGGTTTTTTTTCCTCTGATTTCTTAATATAATTACAATTTTCAGGACAGAGTTTCCTTTAGCAACCTTCTGGCTTCTTTTCTCACCACCTGCCCTTTCTTCATTCCGTCCCTTTTGGACCCGGCACATCTGTCCTCAAGTCACCCTGCCTCTGTAAACAGTAAGATGGCTGTTTGGAAATTCTGCGGCCAGTCAGCGAAAGCCACCAGGCCACGGTGTTTCTGGAAAGGACAGGCAGAGTAGGTTAAGGCGACTGCACTCAGAGCACGTGGCACATGAAGGAGGCCCAGGGCTGAGGGTCCTCGTGGAAAGTGCACCTGGGAAGATGTCACACTGAGTTTTGCACGTTCCTATAGTGGAAGGTACTTACATATAATTTGTGTTAAATATTTAATAGTGACTTCATTTGAGAAAAAAAAAAGGAATAACATATAACCCAGAAAGTAACAAAATAAAGCACACCTTATTTGTCCATGTTTCTTTTCCTTTTTCTCCCTCTCTCCCTCCTTCCCTCCATTCATCCAACCATCCATCTACCCTTCCTACTTTCCGTCTCCCTCCCTTTTTTCTCTTCCTCCCTCTTTTCCTCTCTCCCTCCCTCCTTCCTTCTGTCTCTCCTTTTCTCTCTCCCTCCCTCCTTCCATTCATCTTCCCTTCTTCCCTTCCTTCCCTCTCTCTCTCGCCTTTTCTCTTTTCCTCCCTCCTTCCATTCATCCTCCTTTCTTTACCTCCCTCCCTCCCTGTGTTGCTTAGCTCTGTGGGTGCAGTGCATGGTCCTGGCCCCAAGGCAAGCACCTGGCAGCAGGGGGTGGCAGAGCAGAGCAGCTCACATCTGGGAATCAGGAAACTCAGCCATTTGTTTATATTTCAGCATTTCTTGCTCTCAAGCTAGTGTCCTGTGAAGAGTGGAGTGGCTCTTGCCTATGTCCTATGCTTTGTTAATAGACAGGGGCTGATTGTGTCTCCCCGAGGAATCTTGGGAGGTGCATTGACTCTCAGCTGTGCCCTGGTAGATCTCAGTGTTAACTAAGATGACTGCTGTTTTTGCACAAAACTTCAATGAGGACTGGCCTTTTCCAACTTGCCAAAAGCTTACATTGCTAGTTAGAATCCTCTGTGTATACACATGCACAATCACCCCACATATTTAGTTAGATTTTCTCTCTTTCTTTCTTTCCTTTTTTTTTTTTTTTTTTTTTTTTGTATTTTAGGGAAAGATCTACAGGGTGTTTGGGGTCTCATTACTAGATCGGACTCATAGTGATCCTCCTGTTTACAGTCTCCCAAGAGCTGGGATCACAGGCATGCCACCACACCCAGTCTCAATTGCCATCTCAGTGTGCCCAGGGGAGTGGGACTGGCCTGGCTGGCCCGGGGATCAAACCCTCAGCCCCTGTACTTGCTTGCAGGTGCTTTAATCCACTCAGCTACTTAGCCAGCCCTTATTTACTTATTTAGATCAAGGACATTCGTAGTTATTTTAACTTTCTCAGTAAGTTGGGCAATCGATGTCATAGCACCTGTAGAAGTTGAATTATTGTATTGGTATTCATTTGCACTGCTCGCTCTGATAGTCACCAACAAACAGGTACTAGTGGAATTCCTGAAATAGCTGTTCATAGTGAGATTAATTGCCTCTCGTTCTTGTTCTTCACAAATTCAGACTGATGCTTTATAAGCACAGTGCTTTTCGATCCTCTTCATGGTGATGGGTTTGTCACACAATAATAGCTCTTATCTGGGGAACTGGGTAAATGGCTCAGGTGCCTGGTCCACCAGTCGGTCCCCTCCCAAGACACCCCGGTGTCCCCCACATGTAGGCTGGGAGTCAGGGATGGCACCCTGTGGATGTTGTGGTCCAGGCTCCTGGTACCATTGTTTCCTTGATCTCCTGATGGCAGCAGTGGTTCCTGGAGCCAACAAGGTCTATTTCCATATTCTGCAAAAGAGCACTGGTCCTGTCCAGCTGGGCTCCCACCTGAGCAGCTTGCAGGAGTGGAAAGAGAGTGAGCTCTGCAGGGTGTGTGCTGCATGGGTGGCCCATGTCTCTTCTTTCTCTGTTCCCCCTGCTGCCAGATAACTCCCTGTGAGTGCTTTGCCCAGACTGGTGGGGTCAGAATGGAAGGCAGGGTGACCCTTGCACCTTTCTGGAAAGCTCCTGGTTGTGCCTGAGCTGGCTTGCCTCCTGGTGCTGGGACCTTGAGCAAATGGCTTCTCTTGCATTCTTTCCTCTCTCCTGCCCTCAGAGCACAGGCACACTTAGGTAAACTTCAAGGCCCTTTGAAGATATGGCCCTCCTCTTATTTGCACTTAGATGTTCTTTCTCTACTCCTAGTATGTTGTGGCAATAAGATGTGCTTGTTTAAATAAATGAAACAATAACAACAACAACAAAAGGACTAAATCTTGCACTTCATAGATTCTAGGTTTAAGCCTCAGAACTTCACTTAAGACACCCTAGTAGGCAGGTTCAGCTCTTCCTAAGCTCTCTCCAGCCCGTGGAGCTCACCTTTCAGTCCCGTTTCCCTCTCAGGATTGGCCTGAAAAGTGAAAGGACATTTCCTGTGTGAAAATGCTGTGTCCGCTTGCACAGCACGAGGTAACTGCACTTGTCATCAGGTTACAACTGTCGCATGAGTCCACCAACTCAGTGGCAGTTGTTGGCGAGAACTCCGGGCAGTGGGTCAGGGGGTACAGCAGCTCTTGCGCTGGCCACGCTGACACCCTCCCGCCCTCTTCTTCCCCTCCCCCTCCCGCAGAGCAACCTGATACACTACCTGGGCCTGAGCCACCACCTCATCGCACTGAATTTTATCATCGTTTCATTTGGCAAGAAAAGCGCGTGGTCCTCTGCCCAAGTGAAGGTGACCGACACAGATTTTGATGGTGTGGAAGTTCGAGTGTTTGAAGGTTCTCCAAAACCCAGCGAGCCGCTGAGACGCAGTGTCGTTTATATCCACGGGGGAGGCTGGGCCTTGGCGAGTGCAAGTATGTCCTGGTCACCTTCTGATCGTTTGGCAGTATGTGGGCGGCCCTGGGGAGGGCTTGGGATTGAGTTTGGCTTTCTCAGTAAGTGCGGAATAGCGAAGCATTTGTCCTGCGTCTTTTGGACTGTCCCCCTTGGCCCCTGCTATCCTGATAGAATTTTTAATAGTGCTTCTTTTGCATTCATAAAAGGATCCTGTTTTGAATGGTAAATTAAATGATTATATGATGTTTGCTTGTTGGTTTGTGTCAATACAGGATGCTGTTTTGAAAATATTCTCTCTGGTCTAATTCACAGACTGTTTTTTTAAAAAAGATTTTTAAAGAATATAAAATAGAGGGCTGAGAGTATAGCTCAGTGGCATGCCTGGCAAGTGAAAAATCCTGAGTTCAATCACCTAATAAAAAGATGAGAGGGGCTGGCGAGATAGCATAGCGGTCTAAAGTGCCTGCTGAGGCAAGCTTAGGTCGGTGCAGGGGGCCACAATTCGATCCCTGGAACCACAAGCTGCACCAGACCCGCCCCAGCAAACCAAAAATAATAACAATAATAAGAGCAACAAAGGCCGACCAGATAGCTCAGTGGACTAAGCACCTGCTTAGGCAGAAAGCAGCAGCTGGGTTCAATCCCCACATGCCGTCCAGGCCCCAGGCACAGCTGAGATGGAGATTGAGACTGGGTGTGGTGGTGAATGCCTATAATCCCAGTGCTTGGGAGGCTGAAAACAGGAGAAACACTACAAGTCCAATCTGTGTAGTGACACCCTGTAGACTCACTACTAAATACATAAAAAAATACAAAATAGTGATAGAAAAAAAATTAGAAGCGATATAAAATTTTACTAGAGAAAATAATAGGAACTCAACAGTGGTTACTATATTACATCATACTATCTTTAAATCAGTTGTTCAGATTACCAAATATAAATGGGTAAGACTCATTTAAAGAAAAAAAACAAAATAATATCAAAGAAGTTATAAGAAATTTAAAAGAGGAAAAAATCAGAGTTAAAAAAAGAAAAAACATTAACTGCTCCTTTCAGAAGACCAGCAGAAATCCACAGTACAATTATCCAAACTATTCTGCATATTACCTACATATATTTTTTTCCTTTCTTTCACTTGTCCTTTTCCTCATCCCAGTTTTTCCTTCCCATTGAACAATTTCTTTCCCTTTCACAGTATCTATTGTACCTTTTAGATTTTCATTTCTCTTTCTGGTTCTCATACTAGCAAGATATTACAAATTTTGCCCATGTGGATCTGATGTATTTCACTTACTAATATAGTCTCTAGCTGCATCTGTTTATCTGCAAAAGCCTCAGATTTTTTTTTTTTTTTTTTTTTGTGCAGGGTCTCTTTATGCAGCCCACACTCATAGTGATCCTCCTGATTTCTGCCTCCCTAGTGTTGGGATTACAGGCGGGCACCACCACGCCTGGACTGAAAGCCTCAGTTTTATTTAAAAAAAAAAAAAAGATAAAAAAAAACACAGACTTATTTTGAAGTGTTGACAATAATAGCTTTCTGAACCCAAACAACATGAAGTTCAGTGGCCTAGGATATGAAGGAATTATCTAGAGTTCTTTGGCCAACTTGTGCTTTGAAGACAGTAGAGTAGATATTTCTTAATACACAGGCTAACTTGTTGGTATATTATCGGTATAAATGGCGTGTAGCTGTCAAGAAGAAACAAACTCAGAAAATTCAAGAATATTGTCTTTAGAGTTGGGAGTCATTCATGACTGGGAGATTTGAAGCGGCAGGACACCAAGCAGAACCATCCATGGCAGAGTCAGGATATCAGGTCCTTTTCTGTGCCTGTGCAGACCATAAAATTGCTTCTCCTCTTCAACCTAGAGCTTTGGGAACCCTGTAAGTTTAAGACAATGGAAACTTGTGTTTTTGATACCATTATATGATTTCTCTAATGCAGGAAAGTTCCAGAAAGTATAAACTTCTCTCCCAATCCATTTTATTTGATTGATATCTTTGATTCACTGATTTGTTCAGATTTTTAACTGTTGTTCACTGCATATATTGCAGGGGCTCAAGACTGAAGGGTTTTTTGAGGGTGGGACTTTTAGTGCAAAAACTCAAACAGTTGTGGGCAAACAGGCTATATTATATTTTAATGCTGAGTTGTGTAAGCTGATACTATACCAACAAGTCAGCCTGTGTATTAAGAAATATCTACTGTCTTCAGATAACCTTAGGGCACCCTAAGTTTGCAAGGGATCAAGACACATAAATGGGTAGGACAGGGTCTCTGGCATAGAAGAGGCTCTCTGTGGCATCCAACACTTGCTCCAGGTGAGGCACAGCATTGAAAAAGATAAAGCGTAGGTATGAGAATGGTGTGGATTACAAGAGCCAACCTGGACTTCTCTACTTAATTTTGACTGATTATTTCTGCCAGAGAAAAGCTGGGCTGGAGGAGGTCTGCAATTCTTAAAACATCTGTTCCTAAAGTTACTTTGGAAAGCCTGTAAATAAGGATACATTGGACTTTCTGTTGGCACAGTATCAATCTTAAATTACTGGGAGAACACTTAAGGGGCTGAATTCTTGCACATTAAAGTTGGTTCTGTAAACTGGGTATGGGGCACATACCTATAATCCCAGAATTTGGGGAAGTGAAGCAGCAGGATTGCTTTGAGTTCGTGGCCAACCTGGAGTACATAGTGAGACCCTGTCTCAAATAAAGTAAAATAACATAAAGTTGGTTCTATGCCTACAGACTTTTGAGATCTCCTAGGACATGCTAAGATTTCCTAGAATTCTAGTGACTTTGTGTTGCTTTAAAGAAAAGAACACAGTCTTCAAATTAGTGAGTTTCTGAATCATAGGAAATAGGCTATTAAGAAAAAAAATTACCATGTTAAAGAGAAAGCTGCTTGCTTATGGCCTTTCAAGGAAGTACAGTTTTGAAGAGCCACAAAAATTAATTTTTATGGTACTAGGGTTTGAACCCAGGCATTTTACACTGAGCTAGATCAGTGTAAATTAATTTTTACATTTAATTTTTATCTACAAAATTAATTTTCTGCATTTTAGTCAAACAGTCAAAACTAATACAGTATAAATTTTCTTTTCTTTTTTTTTGCATTTCAGCAGAAATCAGTATTTTTGCATTTGTTTGTATAACTGTTAATGAAACATTTGTGTACATTGGCTTTTAATTATTTGCTCTTATTAACTCTTAAAGTCTGACAATAATCCACACTTAGCAAAGTTCAAGAATGGATGACCTTGATGCCTTGCTCTGCAGTGACTGATCACCCCTTTATCTCTTTTAGAAATCAGGTATTATGACGAGCTGTGCACAGCGATGGCAGAGGAGCTGAATGCTGTCATTGTCTCCATTGAGTAAGTAATTGGTACCAGTCACAAGAATTTTTATCAGGAGAGTCTATGTGAAGGTTCAGAAACTTCATTTTGGAGGTGACAAATCAGAATAGAAAATAGAGCCAGAGAGGGCTGGTGAGATAGCTCCATGGACTAAGCACCTGCCAAGGCAAGTGCAGGGACCAAGGGTTCGATCCCTGATAACACTGGCCGCACCTGTAGAATTGGGTTCTATAACTTGCACTTTGTGAGTAGCAATAATTAGTTTTAAAAATCTTAACATATAATGAGTCATAATAGTAATTATTTTAATGTTCTAAGTTGTCTCTACCAGTATTTTTTTAAGCCACGTTTTTGGGAAACTAAGGATGGGAATAAAAATAATAACCCTCTGGAATGCCAGGGATAGAAGATTGTATCCTGGGCACCTTTACAAAAGCCTGTCTCAAAATAAAAAATAAAAAAAGAGCTGCAGATCTAGCTCAGTGTAAAATGCCTGGGTTCAAACCCTAGTACCACAAAAATTATATATGTCCCTATCATCTTTACCTGTAATATACCTATACCTATATGTATACATATACCTATAAAATAAAAGGAACTAGTCATCTGGATAGGACAGGGAACTGAATCCAGATCAGATTGCTTCCAAGGTTCCTATACCCTTTTGATCCAGTACAAAATCAATGTTGGAGGAAGTTAGATGGCTCTGAATGATCAGCCCAACCATACTATATCCTCCATGTTCCAATCCTCAAGCTCGTTCAGGTCTCAGCTTCCCTTTGCCTCTCTACCAGATCCTCTGATACCTCTTTTGCCTCTGCTCCAGATCTGAGGTATCAGAATCTTACTTTCTGTGGACTGTTAGAAAGGCTGTTCTCTTGGGACTTGAGGCACTCTGATCTTGTGACTAGAAGCTCCACAGCCATCCTGAATGGTCCCCTGGACACTAACTGCTCTGGGGCCTTTCTGAACACTCACTCAGCCTCCCAGGTCACCCAAGAGCTCTCAGTGAGGTTAAGTGACTCAGACAGCTTGAAGGAACAGATTGTGCCTTCCGGCTAGGACAGCCAACCAGAAGAGAGCAGGTCTGTTTAAGCAACTTCACCCCATTAAGGAGCGAAGCATCCAGCTCAGTGAACAAGCCTGAGAAAGGGCCCCAGGCTTGTTTCCCTTGGTACCATGCGTGAAACTTGTTTCATATAACTTGGGACAATCTTATCTTACACTGAGACTTATTTTAGATTGATAAATTTCAGTAAGGTTAGGTATAATGTTTGCATCTCTCTCAAGCAAAACTGGTGTACTTTTTTAACTCTTGGCTTACTATAAAACACAGAAGGTGGATAAGATGTTCTGAAGATTTTTTGGGGGCGTGGGGGGAACTAAAATTTCAAAGGTTTGCTACTGTCATCTGCACTTTGCACTGTGCCTAATCTCCACCATGTAGTGTCTGTGCAGTAGTTTATCTACTGGGAGATGTCACAGTACAGTGGCCAGGTACACTTACCCCATTGTGTGAGACTGCAGCAAATGGTTTCAGAGCCCTTTCAAATGGGACAACTGGGAACAAAAAACAAAAATCCTACTTTAGGGTCCCCAGCACCTACTACCAGGTCCGTCCCTGCCAGGTAAATGCCCATGGAGCTGAAATAGTAACATCAGAGCACTGCCAGGAATGAGTGTAGGCAATCAATAGAAAGGGGCTTCTGATATCCTAAAGCACTAGGTGAATCTGCAAGATTAGTACAGTAACTTGTAGGAAGAAAAGGTGATTTACAAGCCACATAGCGATGCATGTTTGGAACTCACAGCGCACTCTCTGTGTTCGCCAGGCTCCAGCCAGCCACAACCCGGGCTCCAAGGTCATCTGAGCTCAGGGCTTCTCTTGAAAAGAATGTTTGGTGATCTATGGAGGACATACTTCCTCTCATGGCCTTAGGTCTTGCTTTTTTTGTGCTATTCCATGAGTGCCGATTGTGCCCTTGCTCTGTGCTAGTTACCGGGCTCAACTCTGGCAACACATAGAGTAAGGCTTAATCCCTATTGTCACCATCCAGATGATAAGAGAGGCCGTGGACACATGGTGTTCAGTGTCGCAAGTGCTGGGAAGGGGAAGGGGGAGGAGAGCTGGAACCCATCTGGCCTGGATCCAGGTTCCTGTGCCACGCAGTCAAGGCCGTACCTAGTGTGAAGGGTACAAAAGGTATCTCAGAGCTTTGCTTGCCTTGAGCCCTGCAGCATCCACAGGTCATATTTAGAGATGCACTGCTTCTCTGAGTGCACAGGGGTGTGGTGAGAAGGCTTGGGAGGAGGAAGGAGGCAGAGGGCAGGAGATGTGAGAAAGGCAGATACGAAGGCTTATGCCTCTGGCGGCATGTGGTCCTGAGAGTCTTTAGGCACATGGTGGACCCTTGGGCTCCCACTCATTCCACCTCCTCCCAGCAGGGGAGCCGTCTGCCTCCCACTGCTCCCCATCCTTGAGGTGTGCAGCAGTATGCATTGGGGTCAAGGCTTCGTGGCATCATCAGTCGTGGCCTCGGGAAGGAGTATAGGCCACAGAAGCAGACAGGCACAGGTGCGGGCAGCCCTGGGCACAGAGGCTCTTTGTGTGATGCAAGCACCAGGAGTTGGAGCTCCTTCTCTTCATGTCACCTGTGCTGGTGCCACCAGGGCTTGGGGGCAGACCTAGCCATTGAGGCAGACCTTTATTTATAAAAGAATAAGTAAATATTATTCCTGATCTACTTTTTAATCTTCTACAATGTTGCTATTCACTAAGTGTTTGGGAAATACCTAGAAAAAGTTCACCTTATCTCAGTTATAGGGTGTTTCCTCATTCGCATTCCTTAGCACAATCTTATTTTACACTGACAGACTTTTATAATCATAAACCTCAGTGCAGGTTAGTTATAACACAGTGTCTTTTTTTTTTTTTTTTTACTTCTAGCTTGTTAAGTAAAACACAGTACTAGAAACATTAGGCAGAAAGAACAAGAAGTACTTAGTACATTTTTTAAAAAGTAAAATGCAATATAATAAAGTGTTGTGTATGTTGGACATTATTAAATTCTATAAGAGCTCTACCTCCCTTTTTTCAGTGTGGGAAACTGAAGTTGCGTTTCTCTCTTAATTTTTTTTTTTTACTGCGTTTGTGAACTATTTTACAATGTAGATGCCTTAGACCTTATCACATTCCACCAAATATCAGGGGTCACATGGTGCTAAAGAGGAGAACTTATACCTTTACAAAGCTTTAAGGAAGACTTGCTAATGCAGACGGATGAGACACTGAAATGCTGGTCTTGGATCGATGCCCATGGAGTTATAAGCAATAGGATTTCGATGCTTCTTGTTTATTCTGTCTATAAAATCACACAAAAGTGCAAGGTAACAAAGTCACATGCCTCCGTGAGGCACAGTGGAAGGCATATCTGCATTAGAAGTGATCCTTTTAACACAATCTGGAAAACAGGAAATGACAGTGACCTTGTTATGAATTTCCCCATTCTCCTTGTCTTGCTCTTCCTCAGAGTTCTGGATGGAGAATCCCCACTTATCACCCTCATTCAGGTACCCCCAAAGGTGGGCAGGTTGAATTCTGAAGAGTTCCACTCCAGAGCAGCAGCAGCAGGTTTGCTCAAAACATGTCTCTCACTCAGTCACACCAGCCATAGCAAGTCTAAATAGCATTGTAAATAATTTATCACTACAGAGAGAAAATACTGTGGTGTTATGTTAGGCAGCTTCCTGTTGCTGGGACCAAAACTGTTCATGCAATGAACAGCAGATTGATCCTGACTCATGTTTTTGGTGAACTTCACCATGGTTGGTTGACTCCAAGGCAGATGCACCAAGAAAGAAGGGGGTCAGTGGGGGAAGCGGCTCAACCTACCACAGCTGGAGGTGGAGAAAAGCAGAAGGGAGAAGCCAAGGAGAAGAATGCGCCCTCCTGGTCCAGCCCACAGTGCCCAACCTCCATCCAGTTCTCTCCTCCACCAGCAAACTCAACTGTGAACTCATTAATGGCTCAAATGAACTGCTCATTGTGGCACCCCTTGATCTGACCACCTCTAAGAACACGAGACAGGAAGGTGCATTTTACACCTCAATTAGAATAGGTTTCTTCTTAAAAAGTGAGTTATTTACCTCACTGTCATTAACGAATAGCTCACTCCCCCTAGACATAGTTAACTAA
Organism: Ctenomys sociabilis; assembly: GCA_004027165.1. Classification (NCBI taxonomy): domain Eukaryota; kingdom Metazoa; phylum Chordata; class Mammalia; order Rodentia; family Ctenomyidae; genus Ctenomys; species Ctenomys sociabilis. The sequence continues at coordinate 79,716 of PVKA01006401.1, forward strand.
TGTCTTGCCTCTGATTTATACTAAAATAAAATTTTAAAAACCTACTAAGTGCTGTCTTGTGGCTTAGGTTTTTTACTTTCACAAGTGGCGGTGTGAAATGCCAGTGACTGAAATCCTCTGTGAGCTTTGAAGCCTGGTCCCTCACACACCTGGCCCTTGCATAGCTATCTTTAGCTTCTGGAACCACACCGAGAAAGAACGCTAGAAGGACACAGCACCACGTGGCACCAAGTCTGCTTGGGCTTCTGCGGCTCTCTTTGCCCTTGAGGTTAAAGCAAGGTTTGCCTCTGCATGGAATGGAGGAGGCAGTTTAGGTAAGCACCGAGGGCCTCAGGAGGACTGCTGTTTATGTAGATAAGCATCAGGAGTGGTATGTGTGTGTGTGTGTGTGTGTGTGTGTCCCTGTCCTTTTTGTGCTAGGGGTTGAACACACACTGCCTCCCATTTGTCACACAAGTCTACTGTCCCTGAGCCCCAGAAGTGGGAACAGATCCTTGTTTAGATAGAGTGAGATTCTAGGCTGCATGTCTAGGATGCTGGGGAGGCATCCTAGTGAAGCTTCAAGGTGGATCTCTGAAGCTCTTGGGAGGAGGTGAAAGTTGAGAAGCGGTGAGACATCCAAGCCTGCCATGGACTCCATTAGGAAGTCATTTCCTGCCAGACTGTCACACCTAGCTGGCATGACGTTCAGTGAACTCTGTCCTTCCCTCTCATAGAAGGTGGTACACATACTTTTCAGCTGAGATCATTTTAAGAGATAATCTCGTTCAGCTCTCTTGGAATCCTGGTCATTCTTGTGTCATTTGGTCCAAGCCAGGCTCAAACTTGAGGTCTTCCTACCTCCCAGACTGCTGGGATTCCTGGTGTGTGCCCCTACACCCAGCTTCTTTTGAATTTTCTTTAAAGCTTATTAAAGAAAGCTTTAATGCCCCATCATGGCCAGTGCTATATGGCATATATCTTACGTGCAAATGATATAAATATATCTTTTAACTTTTCTTTGGGAGGCAAAAGGTATGTTGTCAGGTATGTCCTATGAGCTCTACACAGGGCTAGGTATTTTGTTTTGAGAATTTTGCAAAAACAATGAAATCATATGAAGTGCTCTGAGCTGTTAGAAACCCCACAATTTTGATTTTAGTGCTTTTATCCGGATAGTTTTTAAAGGCTATGGATTTTTGCTGGTATGTATTTGTCTGATTATTTGTTAAGACAGGATTTCATTGTGCAGACCAGGCTGACTTGAACTCTCTTTGGAGACCAGGATGGCCTTGAATTTGAAGCAATCCTGCCGCAGCCTCCTGAGTGCTGAAATTATAGGCAAGCACCATCACTCCTGGCAAAGGTTGTAGTTTTTGAAGATTGAAAATATATTAACGAGGGCAGGCCTGATAGCTCAGTGGAGTGAAGCGCCTGCCTAGGCAGGGTGCAGCGGCAGGGTTAGATCCCAGGCATGCCATGCCGGCCCCACCCCCAGGACGCACTGAGTAGTTACAGGTGCACACCTGTAATCTCAGCACTTGGGAGGCTGAACCAGGAGAATCACTACAAGTTCAATCTGTGTAGTGAGACCCTGTACTAAATATAGAAGAAAGAAAATATGTTAAAGAAAGAGAGAACGTTGGTTAGGAAGTCATTTGTGAACAAAGACCACAGCCTGGGCAACTTAGCTAGATCCTGTCTCAAAATAAACCCTAGTTATTGTAGACAGGGATGGGGCCCCACTCCTGAGCCTGTGTTATCTTTAAGCTCACTGGTTGACTCAGAGGTGAGGGAAACACCTCTGTAGAACACTTTGCCAGGTGTCTGATGTAGGAGGAATAGGATGACCAATCCAGAGTACACATACTTATTCAACTGATGGAACCTCGTGCCTGAGTATAGGCTGAATTTTGCTGGTAGGAAGTGTGTGGAGGGATAGACCCAGCCCGTGGTGCAGCGGCCTCTCCCAACAGTCAACTGGCAAACTGAGGCAGACATACAGATGTGCGTACCTGTACTGGCTGCTTTACTTTTTTTTTTTTTTGGCAGAACTGGGGATTGAACTCAGTAGTCCCTTGTGTTGCAGGGAAGTGCTTATTCCACTGAACCATCTCCCCAGTTCCTTAGCTACTTTACTTCAAGATCAACAGTTTTTTGTGTTTTTTTTTTTTTTTTGGCAGAACCGGGGATTGAACTCAGGCCCTTGTGCTTGCCAGGCAAGCGCCTATTCTACTGAGCTATCTCCCTGACCCGATCAACAGTTTTTAAAATTAAATAAAAACTGTTTTTCCTCCCAACTTGATGGTTTCTTTGTTTATAAATAGCCTATAAAACTTTGTTATACATCGCAGGTGAATTTCAGCTAATTTAAAGGTTCCTATCAATGAAGTGACCCAAGAAACATCTAACTTCAGTGTATTCTTCCATCTGTAAAAATTGTATCCTTTTTACTGAGTCAACAAACATTTCTAGCTTGAACAAAGGCAGGGTTAGAATATGGGTCTTCAGGGCTGGGGAGATAGCTCCACCGTCTAATCAATCACCTTCCTGGCAAGCGCAAGGACCCACCTGGGTTCAATCCTTGGTCCCTCATGCAGTGTCGGCCCCGCCTTGGGCACACTGAGCCAGCCACCAATTACATCACTGCGGAGGCTGAAACAGGAGGATTACTATGAGCCTCAGCTGTGTAGCAAGACCCTATCAAATGAATAAATAAAAATTTAAAAAATAAAAAAGAATATGGGTCTTCAAAAGTGCCAGGAAAATTTAAGAATTTATTTTTAAGTGTTTGCTCTGTCAGCTGAGCCAGTTATCAATTGCTAAGATTAATCAGTAGCATGTCATTCATTCATTCATTCATTCATTCATTCATTCATTCATGGAGCAGTACTTGGGACTGAAGTCAGGGAGAACTATGACCTAAACCTTTTTTTAAATCTATTTTAAAATTGACACAGAGTCTTGCTTGGTTGCCCCCGCCACCTTTAACTCAGAGTCCTCCCGAGCAGCTGGGGTAATAGGTGTGTGCTGCAGTGTAGAGGGGGGCACATTAGCATACTCTTTTTTTTTTTTCTTTTTTTTAGAGGAGAGATTTATTTTGGCACAGTTTTCAAAGTTTTGGTCCATGCTTCATCAGCTCCAAAAGGATAAAAATAGTATGGTAGAATGGGCTGGTCAAAGGAAAGCTGGCTTGTGTGGAGGCCATGAAAGAGAAAAGGGGGAAGCGTGGGAGGGAGCAATGTTCTTCTAGGTCTTTCCCCTAGCAACCTGCCTCTTTTGACCAGACCCTAACTTTTAGTGAATTAGCTGTGGCACTCCCATAATCCAGTTTCTGCAAGCCCCACCTCTGAACACATGAGGCTTCTGGGGGACATTTTTTAGTCTAAACCATAATAATTACATCCCTGCCTTTTTTTTTTTTTTTATTAATGTCACAGATTTTCAAAACAAGGATAGCTAATTTTAATATATATATATATATATAGCATACTCTTGTAGATGATCCGTGTCCCCTGACCCAAAGGTACTGGAACCTTTCTGAAACAGCACGTGAAAGTTCTATTTAACTTGTGTGTATCCCAGGAGAAATGTGTTCTGACGCACAGGCAACCAGGAAACTGCTTATTGTGATATCTAGGATATTAATGAAATAAAAGTGTCTTTATTTGCACAACTTATCATGAAGTTCACTTTGTTAATCTAAAATTAAGAATTCAACTGGGTAGTACTGAAGCTACCTGGGACGCAAACTAGACGCTTGTGTAATGTCGCCATCTGCTGGGAAAGTGGTAAAAACATTTTGCAGGGAAAAAAATTTGGTTGACTCATTGATTACAGACTTAAAAAAAAAAATGAGTATTTCTGCTATTTGGAATCTACTAAGGTAATTTATCACCAAATTTAATTTCTAAATATAATAATTAATATTTCAGAAGTTTTTTATTTGGTTGTATCTGTCCTGAATGTTTAATTCAGAACAAAATGTTTAATTAGCAAGATTTTAAGTGGGAAGCTGGGCGTGGTGGTGCATGCCTGTAATCCCAGCACTCGGGAGGCTGAGGCAGGAGGATTGTTGGTGAGTTCGAGACCAGCCTGAGCTACAAAGTGAGCTTAAGGCCAGCCTGAACTGCAGTGAGACCCTGTCTCGAAAAGACCAAAAAAAAAAAAAAAAAAA